>JBBPBX010045229.1:0-16346 GCA_038048925.1 Garcialebias charrua
TTTTTTTTTTCTTTGTTTTTTTTTCCATTTATAGATGGCCTCCCTTCACACCTTATAGCCATCCTCTCACTCCAATATATTTTTTATTTTTTTTTTTTTTTTAATAGAGAGAAAGAAAGAAAAGAGAAAGTGAGACAACAAAACAAAACAAAACAACAAAACAACAATTGTCCACAGAAAGAGCACAAGGCAAACACACCAAACCTCCGTCCACAATCCTGCAAAGCACATGACAGAACACAACAACGAAACATACAAGCATAAAGACTGATAATATTCATGACCTTGCAAATATTTCTATAAATACACATACCCATACCTACAAATATATATACAATATACATACATATATATTTATATTCATTTATATACCCATCTACATACATCTACTATACATCCCTGCATCCATTTGTGTGTGGTTGTGAGCATGCATAAGTGAATGAGGTTCCTCCAATAGAACATTTAGTAGCAACTGTGAAGCATCAGAGACCCGTCCCCCCAAAGCCCGAGACAGACGAAGGGGCGATCAAAGCCCAAGACCCCAGGAAGGACCCCGAGCCCAGAGTCCCCAGGACCACCCGAACAGGACGAGCCACTCGTCCACTCCCCAGATCCGACCAAGTGGAAGAACCGGACGAACCCCACCAGGGACCACACACAATGACCCCCCGGGGTCAACAGCGACAATACACAGGCCCCCGCCGGAGCCCGCTGCACCGACGTAGCCCCAGGGCCGGTCACCGAGGCTCGGGCACCGGGGACGCCCATCCCTCAGGTCCAGACCTGACAGGACCAGAGGACCCGAGCCCCACCAGGCAGCCACCAGGCCGAGCTGACAAACGCCCAAGCGCCCAGCCCCAGATAGTGAGGGCCCCAAGCACGCCCGTAGGCAGAGGAACACCCACCAGGGGGCCACGTGGCAGGAGCGCGACACTGGGTAGCCTCAGAAGTATCAGAGAGGGGGCAGTCCAAGTCCCAGCCTGACACTAAAACATTCATACACAGACACACTCATTCAGACCCACCCTCATCCTCACCCTCAGTCACAGAAAGACAAACAATAACGACACGCTCCATTCATAATCCCGATGCACACTCTATACCCCCTAGGTCCAAGACATGTACCTGCTACCTACATGGGGCAGCCCACATCCAAACCCAGGAGGTAGACCCATTCATTCTGGGGTGGAGAGCAGCAGACGTCCAAGATCCGGCACACCCCGCGCCCTGCCGACAGGACAGGACAGGACACCCGAGCCCAAGCAGCCCCAGAGGGAGCCCACTGCCAGCCCCGCCCACGGCGAACCCGCAGGCCCCGAACCCCCCCACTCCCCAGCACAACCCCTGACGGCCCACCCCCAGAATGTCCGCAAGGCAACCAGGGGGGCAAGAGAAAAATAAATAAATAATATATAAATAAATACATAATAAATAAAATTGAAATTAACAAATCAAGACCCCGACACACACACCCCCGTCCCCAAATGTACTGTTGGTGAGTGTTGTTGTAAAGTGTATTTAAAAAGGAAAGAGAAGGAGCAAAGGCTGGCATTATACCAGTTTCCCCTCCACTCCAACTCTAACCCAGGCCCTAATTGTCTAAATGCATAATGTTGAGTGAGCATAGGCATGGGGGCGAGATTGATGTCATCCCGCCACCCATAGCCATAGTGCTCACTCCTTCCCTATATGTGACTTTTATGAAGATGTTTATGAATGAATGTCTAAAGTGTATATAAAATTGAGTCCCAGGTGCTCTTAACAACAGAGATGTAAAACCATTGCAGCACACCCGAGACCCAAATTCCCTACATGTATTAATTTAAGATGAAGAGGGCGGAGGTGCGTGTATCAATCCTTGACCACCTCCTGTCCGTGCTGCGGCGAGATGTTTGTTTGAAGCCATTTTCAGATCAAACCATTTATTCTTGATTTCTGATACTGTACGACCCACGGGAGACAAAACATATGCACTACAATATTAATATGATGTTAACTGTAGTTTCGAGACATTTTAAAATGCTTCTGTTGAAAAACACATCCGACACTTGCGGGGGGGGGGGGCAGCGGTGCGCCACGGCTCTTCTGAATAAGTGAAACTACACAGTTGTTTACACTAACATTAAAAATATTTGACCATCCGACACCTGCGGGGGGGGGGTAGCCACAGCGCGACTGAGAGCAGATCTCCGAACGCGTGAAGTTCCTCCTTTTACTTCATGAGTTTGAATGAATGGACACTTCCTGCTGTCTGACAGCAGGAAGCTGTGGCCTTATATGGTGTTTTGAGGGGTGGGAATTATGTAAATAACCTTCACGCGTGCACGCGCAGCTGTTTAGGACAGGTGGGATTCATTAAATATACGCACTGCATTTACACACGTTTCCTCATGATAGAAGACTTTGTTGGATCTGACGTGGCATGTTCGTACGAACGCTTCGTACGAACAAAAGTAGGAGAAATTTAGGATAAAAATACGAACATTTTCGTGCATGAGGGCCATTGTGAGTTAGATGAATTGTTACATCTCTAATTTTGATCATATTTAAATTAAATACCTTTGATCATTAGAAAGAGACTCAGAGGGACTCCTGCTACCATTGCATCCCAAGATTTGAGATTGAGTGCTTGAGGGGATGTCCATCGGGGTTCTTTCTGCATTTTAGAGGGTTTAAACATAAGTGTTAATATGTCAAAAATGTAAATTACTTTACACAAGGTTTCCAAGTACCCCAAGGGGTACGTGTACCCCCATTTGAGATACAGTGGAATACTAAACTTAAAAATATTTGATACTCAAAGACAAAACGGGTCTCACACAAATACATACCAAAATGAGCATTTGTCGTTTGTGGAGGAGTAGGCAGTATAGGGGATAATTAAGTTTTATCGTTTAATGTTAAACATATTTCTGAGACATTTTAGGCTTAGTGGCCTAACAGAGCAGACAAAAACATTAACACTAACACTGGACTGTTGTCTGCTAAATGAGGTGGTTGAAAAAAAAAAGAGCTGGAGTTTAATGTTTTTGTCTGCTCTGTTAGGCACTGTTTCTCAAATGGGGGTACACGTACCTTCTCTGACCCCGGTCTCTATGCGTGTGTGTTGGTCTGCTGAAGGCGTGGACAGATGCAGCAGAGGCCCCGCTCCCGGAAGGAAGTCGTTGTTTGGGTCCTCAGCGTAGATACGAGCCTCAAACGAGTGGCCCCTCAGGGTTATGTCGTCCTGGAGGAGGGGCAGGGGCTCCCCTGCTGCCACCTGGAAGAGATTTTTATTACAAAATAAACTAAACTTTTAGTATAAGTTATGGTTTCCAGAGAGTTTTCAGCTCTCCGTCTCACCCTGAGCTGCCACTCCACCAGGTCGGTTCCAGTGATCATCTCGGTGACGGGATGCTCCACCTGCAGCCTCGTGTTCATCTCCATGAAGTAGAAGTTGTGCTGAGCGTCCATTACAAACTCCACAGTACCTGCAGGAATGGATCACAACATTTGTAGTGGGTGTGTGTAATAAGTCGCTGTGGTGGGAGGAGTTTAGCTTTGCGTGTATTCACCTGCTCCAACGTAGCCCACGGCTTTAGCTGAGCTGCCTCTCCACGTTTCCTCCGAACCTCAGGGCTTATCCCAGGCTGAGAAAGGGCTTATCCCAGGCTGAGAAAGGGCATCCGTAGTGAAGCGGGCGCTGTACCGGTCTGTCGTGGTGAAGCGAGAGCTGAGTCGAAAGGCAAAGCTCAATTTACCGATCAATCCACGTTCCCACCCTCATCTATGGTCATGAGCTTTGGGTTGTGACCGAAAGAACGAGATCTCGGATACAAGCGGCTGAAATGAGTTTTCTCCGCAGGGTGGCTGGACTCTCCCTTAGAGATAGGGTGAGAAGCTCAGTCATCCGGGAGGGACTCAGAGTAGAGCCGCTGCTTCTCCACATCGAGAGGAGCCAGTTGAGGTGGCTCGGGCATCTGGTTAGGATGCCTCCTGGACGCCTCCCTGGTGAGGTGTTCCGGGCATGTCCCACCGGGAGGAGACCCAGAGGAAGACCCAGGACACGCTGGAGGGACTATGTTTCTCGGCTGGCCTGGGAACGCCTTGGGATTCCCCCAGAGGAGCTGGCCCAAGTGGCTGGGGAGAGGGAAGTCTGGGCCTCCCTACTTAGGCTGCTACCCCCGCGACCCGACCCCGGATAAGCGGAAGACAATGGATGGATGGAGGGTTATCTGTACTTGACAGGTCCTTCCCTGGCTTATTAAATGGCAGAATTATTATTTTCCAGCTCTTTGGTACAGTTCCTTCTTTCCATATTTTATTGAAAAGTTTTAATATAATATTTTAGTGTTGTTTCTACTTCTCACAGTTCCAGGAACGCATCTTAAGGGCAGAGGTGACAGGGCCCTCTCTGTGGCAGGCCCAAGACTGGAACGAGTTACCTCTGCTTGTCAGACAGGCCCCCTCACTCTCTGTTTTCAAATCCCCTTTAAAAAACCACTACTATTCCGTAGCTTTCAACCCCTGATGATCTGTGGTTGAACCTGTTTGCTTTACACAGGTTGGTCGTTATATTTATTATCTGCAACGTTTTTATGTCTGCATTCTGATTGGACTTCATTTTGTACAAAGTATGTTGCTTATGTGTTGCCTGTTTTTTGTCTGTTTGTACAGCACTTTGGTTGGCCTTGTTGCCGTTTTAAGTGCTCTATAAATAAAATGGTATGGTATGGTATGGAAACGGTCTAAGCCTGACTTAGGATTCAAAGTCAAAGTCAACTTTATTGTCAGATCTGCAATATGTACTGTACAGGACATACACAGGACCGAAATTGCGTTTCTCTCAGTCCCTCGGTGCAACAGTAAACATCTAAACATTGAAACACTGAACATATAATAATAGACATAAGCATAAAATAGTAAAACTAACACTGTCCTGAGTTTTTGCATAGTGGTATAAGAGTATGAAAATTTACACCAACTCTAAAACTAAAACATTAAACATTCAATGAACATAAAATTTACACCAACTCTAAAGCTAAAACATTAAACATTTAATGAACATAATACTGTCCTGAGTTTTTTGCATACTAGTATAAAAAAAGAGTATAAAAAGTATAACTAAAATAAACTAAAGGTTTCTAGTATTGACATTTGCAAAGTGGCAAAGCAGCGTATGAGTTAATGTACACAGTATATGTATGAGGTAGTAGTTGATGTCGTTATAGAGGCAAAAAGTGGCATATGCAGTAAGGCACATTGGGCATCCCTAAATAAGACCGTTCAGAGCACACTGTATATGTATCAGCAGTGGTGTAGATATTAGAGTAGTGAAAATGTAAACAGTAGTAATTACATGTAAGCAGTAGTAATAAAAGTAAACAGTATTAATAAATGTAAACAGAGAATGTAAACAGTATTATGATTATAGGCAGTGATGTAATACAAACATTAGTGCAAGTATGAGAAGTAGTGCAAACTGTATGAGCACATGACCGAGAGTTTAGTGAATAACCCGTTTGATGACACAGAGTCCAGTGTTAAAATCTTTGTGTTGTGTGGTAATGTGTGAGAAAGTTTTAGTGTTAAGGCAGTTCAAATGGGAGGGGGGGCAGAGCAGGCAGAGTGTTTAGCATCCTGACTGCCTGATGAACAGAGCTGTCTCTCAGTCTGCTGGTTCGAGCCTGGAGACTCCTCAGTCTCCTCCCTGATGGCAGCAGTCTGAAGCAGCTGTGTAGTGGGTGTGTGGGATCACCTGCCATGCAGTGGGCTTTCCGAGTGAGGCGTTTGCTGTGTAAGTCCTGCAGTGAGGGCAAGGAGGTGCCCACGATCTTCTCAGCTGCTCTCACAATGCGCTGGAGGCTCTTGCGGCAGGATGCAGTACATGCACCAAACCACACAGTGATGCAGCTGGTCAGGACACTTTCTATGGCACCTCTGTAGAAGGTGCTCATGATGGGGGTTGAAGCTCCAGCCCTTTTCAGCTTGCGGAGAAAGTAGAGACGCTGGTGAGCCTTCTTTGCCAGTGCTGCAGTGTTCCTGCTCCAGGACAGGTCCTTTGAGACGTGCACTCCCAGGAACTTGGTGCTGTCTACTCTCTCCACTGCGGTGCTGTTGATGGTCAGAGGGGCATGTTGGGCATCCCTCTTCCTGAAGTCCACAACAATCTCCTTTGTCTTCTCCACGTTGAGAGTGAGATTGTTGTGTCCGCACCACAAGGCCAGGCGGCTCACCTCGTTTCCTGGTTTCTCCCTGTTTTTTCTCTCCCACTCTCTCCACAGCACACTTCTAATTATCCTGATGAGACCCACCTGTTGCTGCCTGAGGAGGACTGATTCTGGTGGCCTACTTAAGCAGCAGCTAGACACCTCTTCAGTGCTGGGACAACTTCTGCCTTTGGGACCTCCATGTCCTGCTCCTCTGAAGTCCTTCCACGGTCTTCCTCCTGCACTTTTGGGTGCACCTGCAGATAACATCAAGAGTCCAGTCTCATCAGCTATTCAACAAATACTGGGTCTACCTGTTCCTCTCTCCACCGCTCCTCACCTATTCTCAACACCACGCCTAGAACCAGGACCACTCCTCTTCTTTAATTCATCCATCTAAGACAACAAGTATGACAATTCTGATTACTTCAAGATTTAAACATCAAGGGATTGGATACTCACCTCTACTCCGTTCTCTTACAGCTCCAGGCATCCACCTTCACCTGCAAATAAAGAACACTTGTTTTGTAGTCCTGGTTGTTGTGTATTCCTTCTCGGTCTGCCACTTTGGGGTCGTACAAACGCCACCATGATAGACATAACACAGATTTTCCTCTCCTGGAGCTGAATATTCTGTATCTTTTAATACCATTTTAATTTATTTCACAGTAATATTTCCATCTAGAGTTGACAGATTTACTTTTCTTCTTTCCTACATCACTGAATGTTTTGAGTTTTAGTTCTTTCTGCTGTCTATGTAAATTTTCAAGATGTTCTCCACTGTGGATTGCAGCAAATGCTTCACCCAGGGAATCAACCTTGTCTTTATTTATTAAACCATTATTTCATGATTTTTAACCAGTACTGGAATTTTATACTCATTTTCCCACTCATTTTCTTAATCATTGACCACACCTGTTGTAGATTTATTTTATACCCTATGGATGAACAATAATATCTCCTTGTTTTCTTTTATGCTCCCTTAATGGGCCTACTGTATGAGACACTGCCCTTTTCTTTTTGAACTCTATAAAGGTTTTCTCCTTCATATTTTCTGTAAAGTTTTCAAAGCCTTATTTGACTTTTTAATTGCTCTGCTGCATTCATTGTTCCACCACGGAACCACTTCTGACTTTCCTTTAATTACCAATTTTGGAATGCAATTTGCTGCATTTAAAATTGATTCTGTTACCTGATTATTGCATTTGTCTTTTTCCTTTCACAATTAATTTTAAAATGTTCCCAGTTAGCTTTATTAAAGCACCATCTTGTTGAAATTATTTTTTCTTGATTTATTACATTGTCTTTTATGATTGTGCTAATTGGAAAGTGGTCACTCCCTGATCTAGAATCTTCCTTTACTGACATTCACAGTATTTTGCACGACTATCTGAAACTAGAGTTAATCTAAGCATGAAACTGAACCTTTATTGATATTTGTTTGCCTTGACCATCATTAAGGCATATAAGCAATCTTTTGTCCATCATGTCTTCAGTTATTTTGCCATTGATGTCTGTTCTCTTACTACCCCATAGGCTTCTGGATGGAAGCTGAAACGTTTCTCCCTCATGAAACTGGTCCAAAGGACAGATTTAACCTTTTTTGTTATACCTGGATGATTGAGCTTGCAACCTTTTTTTCTGAGCCATTTTGGCCTTGGTGTCCTTGGACTGTTTCTGCAAGTCGGCCATCTGCATAAGACATTTGATTGTTATACATGAGTTGTGGTAGATGAAGCTTTTCCTTAGTTTACACATTTATCAGGAGAAATTGATGTCGGCCTGTTTCGAGGCTAACTGGGGAGTCAGATTAAGATAATCCACAATTGTTGATTTATACAAGCAGACTATTTTTCCTCGTCAGCCTTGAGTCTTTATTGATACTTCCAAGGTCCGAAATGGCCAAAATAGGGCGCATTCTACTGGTCTGTGACTACGAGCCTCTTCATGGTCGTTTTCATGCTGACGAGTCCTAAAGCCGCGATTGGCCTGCGATTCAAACCACTTCCATATTATGGTTTAGCTCATAAATCAGCAGATTTTGAGTCCTCGAAGCACAAACCAAACCTTCACATAGGCAGCAGCCTGTCGAGGGCCAAACTAGCTGAAGTTGTCGTCTTTGTATGTTGATAAACCAGGATCCAGACTATTCCAAAAACAGGAAACCTGTTATCATAAATCCAATTATATGCATTTCGGCGTCCTCGATCGACAGCAGAGGTAGACACATCACATTCCACTTTCCCAGAGATATGTCCAGTTGCATGTACATCATCCGAGCAGATGAGGGTTCTCCAGGACCCTGTCGCTTTATTGAAAATATTTTGTCATTTGCGTTGTTACCCCATAGGATATTATGTACATTGAAATACCCATACATTATTTCTCTCCAGAGTTGTCATTTCTAACCCGAGCCCCACCCAACCCAGACTTGGACCGGGCTAAGCCCTAATAATGTGATTAATGTATGGGCCAGGTCGGTGTCTGGCTTTTTAGTACATCAGGGACGCACGCGGTTGACAATCCAAATATATGACAACATGGCTTGCCTTAAAATCACCAGCCGTATGCAGCCATTTGACCATGTGCTCTGACCGGCCAGTTGAAAGATAAAAAGTTCAGTTAAGCTTCACATGGCCTACTGCCAGAAACCCATTGCCCAAATAGGCATTCATTCAGTCGTGGCACTCAGCGGAATCGCAGAGCCGACGACCCAAACAGGTGAGGTCATACAATATTCGACATGCCAGAGCAGGGTTCAATGCAGGCAGAAGCAGGGGAAGCATTTAATGTACTTTGACGGCTCCTCAGCTCCAATCTTCTGCCCCCTTTACTCAGCGGAATTTAATAGTGAATGGATCTGGTTTGTTTGTATGCCTTTCATATCTACATCCAGACAGGTTCTTCTGCCAGGTGTTCCCAGCAAACACTCACTATACTTTTGGATCTATCGGGTCTGTCTGGCATCTTCCCCTACCGTCTGATCCAACTTACTACCAGGTGGTGATCAGTTGACAGCTCAGCTTCTCTCTTCACCCGAGTGTCCAAATCAAACGGCCACAAATCAGATGACATGACTATGAAGTCAATCATTGATCTAGAGCATCCTGGTGCCAAGTGCACATATGGACACCCTTATGTTCAAACATGGTGTTTGTGATGGACAAACTATGACTAGCACAGAAGTCCAACAACAGAACAATGCTCGGGTTCAGATCAGAGAGGCCATTCCTCCCAGTCATGCTCCTCTGGCTAACACTGTCATTACCTAGGTGGGCATTGAAGTTCCCCAGCAGAATAAAGGAGTCCCCAGCTGGTGCACCTTCCAGCACCCCTACCAAGGACTCCAAGAAGGCCGGATACTCTGAACTGCCATTCGGTGCATTGGCACAGACAATTGTCAGAGTCCATACCCCCACCTGAAGGCGAAGGGAAGCTACCCTCTCATCAACCAGGGAAAACTCCAACACGCAGGCACCAAGTCGGGGGGGCCTACAAGTTGACCCACACCAGCTCGATACCTCTCACCATGGGCAACTCCAGAGTGGAATAAGGTTCAGCCCCTCTCAAGGAGATCAGTTCCTGAGCTTATGCTGTGCGTTGAGGTGAGTCCAACTATATCTAGTCGGGACCTCTCAACCTCACGCACAAGCTCAGGCTCGTTGCCCACCAGAGAGGTCACATTCCATGTCCCAAGAGCCAGCTTTGGTAAGCCAGGGTCAGAGCACCAAGGTTCATGCCTTTTGCCACTGCCCATGGCATCACGCACCTGAATTTTATGGCCCTTCCTACTGGTGGTGAGTCCACAGGAAGGCAAACCCATGCTGCTCCTTCAGGCTGAGCCCGACCGGGCCCCATGGGTAGAGATAGGTCCCCATGTGTTCGCCAACGAACCCCTCCCCCAGGCATGGGTCCAGGGTGGGGTCCCGGTAACCAGTGGTGGGCCTCCGACCGCTAGGTAGCGCTGTTGCGCTAATCCGCTTGTAGCGTAGCTAAATAATCTGTTAGCTTTACAGCGGATTGACTAAGTTTTATAATTCATAAGCGGATTTATGCTATTTTTATTTAAAATGCAGTACCGCTAATAACTAAATATCTATCAGTAAAAACGAAATAACGTATTTACGAGCAGCGCCGGATGTGGTCCGTCACAAAAAAGCGTCCCCCTCAGTCTCTTGGTGTGTGCTCTCTCTATAGCAGTTAGCAGCCAGTGTGTTACTCTGGAGCCTTATTGCTTGTTTTTGAAGAGTCAGACGAAGACTTTTTAACATGGAGGGTGAACTTATGGATGTTTCTCAGGGCCTACGCGACGCGTCTGTATTTAAAAATAGAATTTCGCCACATTAGCACTCTTCAAAATGGCGTCCGCGACAGCCAAAGAAGCCAGGATTTTACAACAAAACACGGTAAAACAATTATTTCTTTGCTGAGAAAAAATATATTTCATAGCTGACGTTATAGCACAAGTTTTTCTGAGCTTGAGAGTTTCACGAAATGGTCAAATCTGCTGGATTTAAAAAAGTAGTTCACCATTAGGACTCTTCAAAATGGCGTCCGCAAGGCAGCAAACTTACATACTCAGGGAATCACAAGGAACTCAGGAGACAGAGGCAACAGGAGGAGACAATGCCAGGACAATGATAAACACAGAGATACAGACTTATTTTTGATTTGATGTTCATTCATTCATTTTAAAAGAACAATACAAAACAGTTTCATCAGATACAAGGATGAATAGACTTTTAGCTGAATGGATGGATGGATAGACAGTTAGCTGGATGGATGATCTTTAACAAGTTCTAAAATCATTAAAATTTAACCTCAGCTTGTGCCTCTGACCCAACAGAACCTCCTTCAGCAGCAGAATCCTCTGTGGTTCTCTGACTTCATCAGTCTGCAGGACTTCATCAGTCTCTCTCCTGGTTCTGGAGGAGTTCTGACCCACTTTCCATTGTTGCTTCAGTTCTTTGAGGTTTCTGCTCAGCTCTCTGAAGGTTTCAGGTTCAGGTTCTGGACTCTGACTGGGCCGTTGATTTGATTTGATGTTTATTCATTCATTTTAAAAGAACAATACAAAACAGTTTCATCAGATAGAAGAATACAAGTAGGATAAAATGAAAGGAGCAGAAAGAAGATGAAATCTTATTATATCTGCCCCTTATTTATTTCACAGTTTGTTCAACCAATGATAACCTTCAAACTACATCACAAAATGAATAACTCTACTTAATTTTTCTAACTGTAATACACAAACACACTAAGCTACATCATAAGTACAACATAAGTGTAATACACAAACACACTAAGCTACATCATATATAGTTTTTGAGCAAGTCCTTTTCGACCTTTTTCTTAAATGTATACATTGGGCAGCACGGTGGCACAACTGGTAGAGCTGCTGCCTCTCAGCGAGAAGGTTGCCGGTTCAAATCCCGGTCCGGGGCCTTTCTGGGTGGAGTGTGCATGTTCTCCCCGTGCATGCGTGTGTTTCCTCCGGGTACTCCGGTTTCCTCCCACAGACCAAAAAACATGCTTGTTAGGCTGATTGGTGACTCTAAATTGACCCTAGGTGTGAGTGTGAGAGTGGATGGTTGTTTGGTGTGAGTGAGACAGGTCCCTCTTGTAAATGAGTCCCCGTGACTCAACGAGGCTAGCCTGTATAAATAAAGGTTGAATGAATGAATGAATGAATTGATTTTGCATTTTTAACATCACTCTCCAGAACATTCCACAATCCAACTCCCTGAATTGAGGTAGACCGTCCCTTTAAGCTGGTTCTGAATTGTGGTTTGATGAATATCTGTCCCTTTAAGATTGTAATAACTTTGTCTAAATTTCTTTGGATATTTAAAGGTAATGTGTTATTATGAGCCCTATACATAACTGATAAAATACTATATTCTACCAATTCCTGGAATTTCAATAAATTTAGCTGAAGAAACAAGGTGTTTGATGGGTGACTGAAATGTTTTCTGGTGATTACTCTTACAGCTCTCTTTTGTAAAATAAAAACAGGCTTTGTAATTGTTTTGCACGCTTTTCCCCAAACCTCAATACAATAGATTAAATGTGGAACAATGATTGTGTTATACAACATATACAGAGCTTTATCAATTAAAAAATCCCTGACTTTATATACAGGTACATGAACACACAGCATGACAATCACAAACACCTGGACAACAAAATGGAGGAGATAAGCAAGACAATTAACAGAAGCCGTTTACGCATTGGCCAGCCCTCAATGGCCCGGGGCTCCCCTGGATGGCTCTGGGCCACCCGCGTTCATTACGCATTTGCCGCAAAGCCGCCTTGAAGTGGGTGGGCAGTTCTCTGGAAGTGGGTGGGGTGCTCTCTTCACGTGGGTGGAGTGTTCGTGTTTTAAGAGAGGAGACTCGGCAAAAAAAAAATTGTTAGCTGGATATATATATATTAGTGTTTCTGCGTTTAATTTTTGTTAATAACTGATCACAAATCAGCTTATGTTACAACGTAAATAACACGAAGCGCACACCCATTTCCGCCTTTCAGCGCGACCTGAATGTCATTAAACAATAACTAATATTGTCTAACTGTTGCGCGCAGCCAGGGTTTTAAAATATAACGAATAATCTCTAACTTTTACGTGCAGCTAAAATGTCAGGAGGAGTGATTCCTATATGGGGAAGTTGGACACCTGAAAATTCAGTCCGTCCGAATAGCTCAACGAGTTAATGCATTGTCGTTTTGACCGGGAGAAGTGGGTTCGCTTCCCGCCTGGGACAAAGTTATTTTACTTTTTTTTTCTTTATTCACATTTTCTTTTAAATAAAAAGGAGTTTGTTTGGTTAACAAACTCCTTTTTATTTACTCCAATAAAAAAATAAAAAAATAAATAACTTTGTCCCAGGCGGGAAGCGAACCCACTTCTCCCGGTCAAAACGACAATGCATTAACTCGTTGAGCTATTCGGACAGACTGAATTTTCAGGTGTCCAACTTCCCCATATAGGAATCACTCCTCTTGACATTTTAGCTGCACGTAAAAGTTAGAGATTATTCGTTATATTTTAAAACCCTGGCTGCGCGCAACAGTTAGACAATATTAGTTATTGTTTAATGACATTCAGGTCGCGCTGAAAGGCGGAAATGGGTGTGCGCTTCGTGTTATTTACGTTGTAACATAAGCTGATTTGTGATCAGTTATTAACAAAAATTAAACGCAGAAACACTAATTCAGCTAACAATTGTTTTAGGGGTTTCTCGTTTCTGTAGTTAAATTTGAATGAAATTCAACCCTCGCGCTGAGGTTGTTTGAATGAGTCCCGCCCCTGCTGCAAACAACGAATCAAATGTGAGCAGTACATGACGTGAAACTGGCTCTGTCGGGCTCGGTCCGATGGAACCACGGTGAAGATGGTTCCAGAACAAGGGTGGATCCCGGGCGGAAAAGGTAAATGCGAAGACGCCGAACCCGGGTTAGAAGCTGGGAGAGCCGGGGAGGGCCGGCCAATGCGTAAACGGCTAGTGAGACCAGGGAGTGTAGGGATGGGGACCCATCACCTGAGAACTACATGCTTACAACTGTTATCTTGAAGTTCTAGGGTGTAGAGAGCCACAGAAACGGTTATGGTAGGCCGGATTTGGCCCACGGGCCTTGAGTTTGACACATGCGATCTAGTGGTACTAAAAGTAACAAAAGAAGAAAAAAAAACAGCCAAATATGTCAGCAGTTTAGCTAACAGACTTTGGAATGGGTACATTTTGTCCTTGTCAAACCTGTTGAAGAGAACCAAACTAAATACTCTGAAACTCAAACAACTTACTGTATAACAGTTCATGCACCGCTAGTTGGCAGTGTAGTGCAAATATTGCATAACTTGCTGCTACCAATTGTTGAATTTAATTAGCGGATTAGAATTAGCTTCCCCTAATTTTCATAAGACATTAGTGCTTTTGAAATTGCGGACCTAAATAAATTAAAGGTTCAGTATGCAGTTTCTGTAGAACTGCAGCACTTAGAAATATTTTCAACAGGCAAAGCATTCTGATCCCTCCCCCTCAGAGCCATATGTGGCTCTGCCCCCTTGTGGTCTGTTGAATTTCAAATTCAAGCTCTGTTTTTATTGGCTGATTCAAATTCAAGCTCTGTTTTTATTGGCTGGTTACAAACTCTGTTTTTATTGGCTGGAAAATGGCGGGTCACCTTTTCTTTTTAGAAATGCTTATTTACCACCTGGAGAAGCAAGGGGACAATATTTTTTTTAATTTTTTTTCAGAGATTACCTGGCTAACATCAGTCTGTCAGGAGGTAGTGACAGAGTGAAGAAATATGTTCATAAAAAAAGCTACATACTGAAGCTTTAATTAGTGCTTTAGAAATAGCGGAACTAATTTTTGGATTAGCGTTGCCCACCACTGCCGGTAACCCACGTCCTGGCAAGGAACACAGCGTTCCTTGCTGTGTCATGTCCATAAAAATCTTCTGAATCACTCTTTGTCTGGCCTGTCACCTAGGACTAATCTGCCTTGGGAGACCCTACCAGGGACAATTATAATTGCCCCCGACAGTAATAGCTCCCAGGATCATTCAGGCGCACAAACTCCTCCAACACAATAAGAAGGTTATTCAAGGAGGAGAACTTCGAACAGAATCCGCTCAAACCCAAGTCACTGTGGGCACTTTCACAATAAAACCAGCATCAGATTGTTGAGTTGAATTGAGGAGATTCTAGTCATCAACTGCCTTAAGTACTCCTTGCAGCTCATCAAGGAAATTATCCTTAGTTGTGGATCTGCTGGTGCCTTCTGATGTAGAGGAGATGTAAAAGAAAATGCTGGAACTCTTACACCAAAAAGATCCCCTGGCTGGGATTCAATTTAGCACCCTTCTCGCTGTGGAGCCACAGCTCTACCAACTGCTCCACTACATCACAAAGACTGATTCAATAGATAATTAGATTATCCACATACATAATAGCATTATCAACAGTGCTTTTTTTAACACATGGAATTCACAGGAGAGATTGTTGTTGCTAAAAGTATCCAGACATTTATATTAACCTTTTTTGATTCATCGCTGATCATGGCTGAGGAAATGGACTATTGATTTTTCCTGAAATCAATTACTTTTATTTCAAAACTCATTTTTAGTTTTTCACACACTAAAAATAACTTGCAGAAGTCAATACAATCAGATAATATAACACTAGAATCCTGATCATCGCCCTTCAACAGTGGGATCAAAAGCAAATGTAGTAATTTGATGCCTTAAGTGTTGATTCTGATGTGCATTTGTGTACTGAACCAACAAAAGGGGCTCCTCTAATGCATCACCTTATTATCTATAATATAGGTCAGAAGATCGTTGTGCTGTGATAGCTACAATTATGTTTAAACAGGGTGAACTAAATGTGAATTATTTTAACATCAAATTGTTAATCCTGTTGCTGTAAAAGGTTGAGTTTTAGCAAGGAAAAATTTGTCACTTTGAAATAATCCTATGGGATGGACTATATAATATAAAAGGGTACAATAATAGGATAGATGTTGTCGTGGGAAGAAGACACCCTTTGCTTCTGAGCTTTACACATCAGAACATGATAAAGATTATTTGGTCTTTACCAGGGTTTAAAATTATTCAAGTCTAATCTTAAGTGTAAAAAAAACAAAAACAAATTGCTCAAGGTAATCTAATACTTTCACGAGTTAGAGGTAAAACCCAGTGAGGACCAGACAGAGGGTAAACAGACTCAAACTTGAGTTTGGTTTACAGTTGTTTATTTACAGTGAGTTTTATATAACTTTATTATTTACAAGGAAGCCTGGAACACCTGAGGAGGGAGGGAGCAGGGTGAGCCCAGGATAATAGAAGAATGTTTGGTGAGTTTTGTGAGGCATGCGCCACAGTATGGCAGTACTCATGGGAGCTCCATTTCGAGTTGATATTTTTTTTGTTCCTGTTGATTTTGTTTTAACTTTTTTTGTGCCTGCACTGTACACACACAATGCAGGTATGACCATGATCTGATCTCTTTTTTTGTACAATATAGCTTGCTAGAGAGAAATGCCTTTCACAAGGCACTGTCGACGCAGATGTAGCTGAGTACCTTTGTACAATACGGGCCAGTTTATTAAAGGCCTCTGGGTGTGTTGGCCACCACTGAAGTGGGCATGTTTC
>JBBPBX010045230.1:0-27111 GCA_038048925.1 Garcialebias charrua
TTATCTCATCTGTGTCAGCGGAGTCACGGCGTTTCACGGCGCGCGTGGCAGGATTTCAGCTCCACGCGGATCGCTCTCACACACACACACACACACGCGGGGGGCGCGGAGGTGCGCGGAGGTGCAGGTGGCAGTGGTCGCTCCAGCAGCACGCCTGGGTTTGTTTGACTCCCTCCTGCGTCTCAATGTCACAATGGAGCGGCTGCAGTCCTCCATGCGTAAAAGGAGTGAGAGTCCTGGAGGGAGACGGTCGGTAGCGAGTGAACGGCTCCACCGAAGAACGCATTTATACGGCTGGAGCTGCAGGGGGTGGGGCTTGTTACCGTGTGACGAAACACGGTAACATTTAAACCACGCCTAAAAAATCCTGAAACAGAAATATCTTTATACACAGTTTGATCTATAACTCCAAAATTAATTGAGCTACAATTTTGAGACTTTTTACTCATTTACAAGATTACAATTATGACATTTATAATGTTTATTGAAGAAAATGTTGAAATTCACTTTACACGGTCTTTAAGATCCACAGATGACAGCAGAGATAGACACATCATCAAGTCTTCCAAGTCGATGAGATATCCAGCTGTGTGCATGCCAACAGGGCAAATCGGCTCGCCTACAGCCTGTCTTCTTTTTGAAGAAATGTTATCAGTTGTGTTGAGGGACCAACTGACCAAATTGAAGTCCATAGTTATGATTCTGAAGATTTTGTAGAAGAGAGGCTCTCAGACAGTTTCACAGACAAGACAAAGCAAAAGCAAAGTGGAGACCGAGAGGAGACGTCCACCCTTGAAAAGAACAAGTGTTGAATGATATATCTCAGTACCACTGTCTCCAAACCAGACAACATAGCCACTGTCTTGTAAACTTTTCCTTTGACCTTTGCTGACACTTTTTTGTCACAAATCACTCATGAAACTTTTCTCCATTGACTCCATCCTGCCTGGACTCTCTTTTTCACTTCTTTACCACACTACCCATATTCCTGGACAATTGACCCTAAGTACTTGAAGTCCTGCACCTTTGTGACCTCTGCTCCTTGTAGCCTCACTGTTCCACCAGCCTCCCTCTCATTCACACACATGTACTCTGTCTTACTACGGCTGACTTTCATTCCTCTTCTTTCAAGTGCATACCTCCACCTCTCCAAGTTCTCTTCCACCTGTTCCCTGTTCTCACCACAGATCACAATGTCATCTGCAAACATCATAGTCCATGGGGATTCCTGCCTGACCTCATCTGTTAGTCGGTCCATCACCAGAGCAAACAAGAAGGGGCTCAGAGCCGATCCTTGATGCAATCCCACCTCCACCTTGAAGCTATCTGTCACTCCTACAGCACATCTCACCACTGTCCTGCTGTCCTCATACATGTCCTGTACCAGTCTAACATACTTCTCTGCCACTCCAGATTTCCTCATGCACTTCCACACCACCTCCCTCAGCACCCTGTTTCATGCTTTTTCTAAATCCACAAAGACACAATGGAGTTCTTTGTGACCCGTTCTGTATTTATCCATCAGCAACCTCAAAGCAAAGATGGCATCTGTGGTGCTCTTTTTTGGCATGAAACCATACTGTTGCTCACAGATAGTCTTGTCTAAGTCTTGCTTCCACAACTCTCTCCCAGATCTTCATTGTGTGACTCAACTTAATTCCCCTGTAGTTGATACAACTCTGTACATCACGCTTATTCTTCAAAATGGGTACCAGCACACTTCTTCTCCATTCCTCAGGCATTTTCTCACCCTGAATTAGGTCATTAAATGTTTGAGTTAAAAACCTCACTGCCATCTCTCCAAGACATTTCCAAACCTCCACTGGTATGTCATCAGGTCCTACTGCCTTCCCCTTCTTCATCCTTTTCAAAGCTTTCCGGACTTCACCCTCACTAATATTTCCCACTTCCTGGTCCACAGCTTCTATGACCTCTACCGGTACTCTTCTTTCTCTTTCATTTTCTTCATTCATTAGCTCCTCAAAATACTCCTTCCATCTTACCTTCACACTCTCCTCACTTGTTAGAACATTATCATTCCTATCTTTAAAAAGCCTAACCTGCTACACATCCTTTCCAGCCTGATCCCTCTGTCTTGCCAAGTTCTTCTTGCCCTCTTTAGTGTCCAGCCCTTCATATAACTCGTCATATGCCATCTGCTTTACCTTAGCTACCTCCCTTTTTGCTCTATGTTGCATCTCCTTATACTATACTGTATTCCTGTCTTCTCTCCAGTCCTCTCACTGTCATAGTTCTTCTTGGCAAACCTCTTTCTGTGAATAGCTTCCTGCACTTCACTATTCCACCACCAGCTTTTCTTACCATTTTTTTTCTCAGATGACACACCAAGTACATTTTTCATTCAACCTTTATTAATACAGGTTAGTCTCATTGAGTCACGAGGACTTTACAAGAGAGACCTGTTTTAGACAGACAACATTAAACAACAATAAAATGCAATTAAAATAAAAGTAGTGGTATAAGACAATAAAATCAAGGTGCCTTATAAAACATGGTAAAATACTAAAAACAAGAACATGATTGCTTTGAGTTTTTCTATTGACCTTATCAAATATCTGTCTCTCTAATTACAGATGCTGTAGTAGCCCAGTCATCTGGAAGCTCTTTCGTATCACTCAGAGCCTTCAACAGCTCCTCTCTGAACTCCTCACAATATTGTTCTTTCCTCAGCTTCCACCATTTAGTCTTCTTTTCTGATTTTACTCTTTATCTCTTCTTCACAACAAAAGTAAATTATCCAAATGTTTTTTCATCTGCAGTAAACGATAGGAGGCCTCTGAACTGCAACTATTTAATTGGGTTTTGCAGGCATTTTTGGAGGTACAGTATGACAAAGTTGCAGGAGTACCTCCCTGACTTTTTTTTGTTACCATTATTTCACGCAAAACATCAACAGGGGTTGTGCACTTGTATTTATCACTGATTGAAAATGGCCAATGGGATGTCGATTGATTTCTGGACAAAATCGATTAACAGTCATAATTTATTTTTACAGAGAGCGACACTGGGCGCTGTGTTGAATACATGTTTTATGTTTTCCTATTTGTATTAAGATTATTTTGTCAATAAATCAGTGTACATTCAAACGTTTGTGTGACGGTATGATCTATTATCAGAATAATTCTGCTAATATGCAGCTCTCACCTGTCTTAGTGTTTCCTCCCTTGTAGCTGATCTTCTGAATGGCTTCTAGAAGAGCTTCCTTGTTGCTATGGGAACTCAGCTGGAATTCTGTCCTTGCATCATCACTGAACTGAGCAATGGCCACCTGGAGAGAAATGGAAAGATGAAGAACTAACTTGGGTGCACAAAAAAAACCTGTATATAACTATCCTTCATCTGAACCACTTTGTTTATAAACTTGCTTCAAAAGGTTTATTTATGTAACTCGAGAATTTTTTATCTTCTGTTTATAATTATATCAGTCAATCACTGGAAAAGGATTTTCACATGCCATTAATATGTACCAGTTTGTTTCAGCATCCTCCAAAAACAGCATTAACCTGCAAGAAGCCAAATTACTAAAACAATCGTTAGGCTGATGGTCCTCCTTGATCATGTTAGCAGCTGGTTTTGGCTGTCATCAGCCAACTGCAGGTTGATCCACTGTGAGAGGGTGCTATTTATAAGACTGAGCTGAATACAGCATCTCAGACTGAGGAAGTCTTTCGGACGAAAGACGAAACGTTTCTACAATTTTTTTTTTTTTGCTTTGTTTTGTTTTGTTTTTTGAATGTCCAGAGGACCAGACTTAGCTTTTTTAGATTTTTCTACCTGGATTATTGAGCATGCATCAGGGTACTAAAACAATCTTTTGTGGAATTTTCCCAAAATATAAAACAAAAAGCTGATTTCTAAACAACTCAATATCAGTCTTGTTGTCAGTTAAAAGCTTTACATTTACTCTTGAAGGTTAACACAGAAAATATCACTTTCCCCCCTCTTGTTCACTAAACAAATTATTTATTATGAAATATATTTTGTGAAATGTGACAAATTAGATCTCCTAAGTTAAGTTCTGTGAAAAGTTTATGAATAATAATAATAATAATCACTTGTTGACTATAACTTTTTGAACAAACTGTTTGTAGAAAGGTCAATTCTAACTAGATTGATGAGCAAAAGGCTAGTCTGAATAAGCCTAAAACAAATGTGGATTGTTGTCATCTTAAAACAACATAAATCTCAAAACATTCATTACGGATCATGTAAATGATGACATACAAACGTTTACATTGTTAATTTTGCCAAACACAGTTATTTACACAAAACTCCACAGTTATTTGCATTCAAAAACAGTTGCAGCATCAGCTAGTTATAGTACCGGTGTAGTCTACTTCCAGCAGGAATATTATGTCATTTCTGCAAAAAGAATTGTGCAATGCATAACTACAGTAATAGAGGTGTAATCTTTTATAAAAGAGCATTCATAAATTGTTATAAGATTCGTGTTATTTGAAGATGGCAGCAATCCACCTTATTTTAGACTCACTCAGATGAGCTATTAGCTTGTCAGTTTGATCAGAAATAAACGGTTCCTTAAACTGATGCTGTCCAAGAACTTTCAACAAAACTTTTACACAAAACACTTCTTTTAACAATCTCAGATTAAAATTCAAGAGACTAGTTTAGATGAAAACTCACACACAACTCAAAAAGAACTGGAAATATTTTTTACTGTTCTATCTTTTACCTCTGAAAGCAGTGATGGCTCACACGTTTAACCTTTTTATTTATTTATTGGTTGGTTGTTTTTATTTATTTAATTTTATGATTGTAATTTATCAATAATAATTTTAACCTTCGTCTTTTTTTATTTTATTTTTAATCTCAAACAGCTATGTGGTGCAGATGAAAATATCCCGTGCAGATGTTCGGACTATAATCAGTCTAATTACCTCCTCTAAGAGAGACGGACAACTTTCCCAGCCTGCTAATGGTGCTGTTATTGGCTCATGTCAGTTTACATTCACCAGCCAACTTTCTCTTTACTTTGCAGCCAACTTTCTCACATTGTAGTTGGTGTTTTGCTGTCGGCAACCTGCTGCTCAGGGGTTCTGGGGAACAGTAAGTGCAGCAAAGTGCTTAACAGCAGACATTACACAAACGAAACAAAAAGGTTTAGCAAGCACCTCTGTGGTGTGACAAATGAACCAGCTGAAGTCTGCTGACAACAGTGGAGGTCATGCAGGAAGGAAAAAAAAATAAATCACTTCACACAGACAGAAAACAAATTGCCCTAGATTAAAACCTGACTTTACTACTGGTAACCCTAATGCATAACAAACTATAAATCAGTGGAAATGGGGATAACATGAGGCAGAGAATGCCACAAGACTGTGCTTGAACCACTTGATGTTTATTCCAGCCTTTAATACATCTAAACTTCACTCATTAAAACCACCATTCATGCAGGACAAGTAATATTTCCTGGCAAAGAACACAGCAGCAATAAATAAGCAAAGCTAACCGAATACAGCTCAGTGACAAAAAGTCCACTCAGAGAGAAAAGATTGACTGACTATAGGATTCCTCTTCACCTTTTTTTAAAAACATTTTGGTAGTCTGTGGAGCTGTTGCCTTGTCCATTGCTCATGGGTGTGCCAAAATAATTTTGAATAAAAATAGCAATGTTGGAATGTAAAATAATGCCCAACACAGGATCTCCTCCAAAACCAAAAATGTATGAAAAACATTTGGATTAAAATGAAACAGTACGACCCACCCTTTGGGCAAAAGTGCATTTATATATTCCTCTTTTCGTCTGAACTTTGCAAATAGAAAAGGAACAAAAACAAACAAATAAACATCAAACATTTAGAGCAGATATTTAAATAGAGTTTAATTCCTTCATTCTGTCTTTGTTTCTGCAGAAGTTGAGTTTTAGCAGACTTCATAGAATGTCAAAAATGAGTTTCACTTTTGGTTGAAAGCTAAGGATGAAATTGGTGGAGGCTAAAGAAAAATACAAGAATAAGGTAGTTGGTTACATATGATAAATATTTGTAACAATGGGTCAGTGGATACTGGTGAACTCACTGTTGTGCTTGCTAAGCAACTAATATACTGCAAAAGCTCAGATTCTACAAAGATTTAAATAATTTATGTTGTTGGTATCAATGCTTACACATAACATTTTCACTCATAACATTTTCTCTTCACTGGAACTTTGTTCTACCTCATAGATATGTAATCATTTTTAATTGATATTGTGCTTTTTGAGCGTTAGGTGTCTAAAAAGTATGACATTTATATTTTTAGAATATGCTCTTTATTTGAAGCAGTGAGAGGAGGAGCACTCATCCATTTCAGAAGGTTTATTTTACCCACATGTAAAGTACAAGACCACGAGCCCCGGGCCATTGTCACCATGCGGTCACACATAACAATGGCCCCGAGTGTAAACAGAAAACCATTCTTCTTCAGAGCTCAGCCACACCTCCAAGAGTCATCATCACCATCAGCGAATGGGAAGCCCTACTCTATCATGTGACCCAGCTCTCAGCCAATAATATCTTGCCATCTTGTGTTCTATAATGGATGGTGCGTGAATGTTGGGTGTTGTAGGCATGTAACTAAAACTACATTTTCTACCGGAAATGGAATCAGATCGTGTTTAAAGAAAACAGGAATGAAACAGGATACATATATCTAGACATTTTCAGGAAGTTAATATATTAACTGATAAAATTATATTTCAATATATATTGTTTAATTACAAGAAAAGATGAATTCCAATGAGAGTAAATGTATTTGCTCTTTCAGAACAATGAGAGTGGTTTAGCCAAGACTGAAATTTTTATCGTATGCAGAAAAATTCTGAAAAATCAAGAATAAACATGGGAAAGTTAAGTATAAAAGGAATTTTCAAATCTTTCAAAGTGGGACTCTGTAAAAAGTTTATGCACAATTAATTAGGGATGGGGCCGATCCGATCCAGTGTCACCTCCGATTCCAGCATAATTTACTAATCGGATTTTTCCAATACAACCTGCCAATATTTCCGATCCACATGCATGTCTGTGTCTGATGACACTTCTCCACATGTTGACTTCAAACTATGGAATGGATTTCCTGAACGGAGGTATGTCTCGTGAACCCAGAGTAACAAGACCCGTCTCACATTCAGGAAATCCATTTCATAGTTTGCAGCTAGCTACAACGTGCAGTAGCACTGCGGCTAACAGCTAGCCAACTTTTCACAAAAACATGTCCGCTGTGTGGAAGTATTTTACACTAAACACTGCAAGACAACAACGTGCAATGTCTGCAGAGCCATAGCACCACCGCGGTAAAGTTAGTTTTACGTTGGACGTTGGATATTCGAGCTCCGTGGCTTCAGTGGTGAATTGCTCTCATCAATCCGCTTCATGGAGTCTTTTTGGTCAGCCGCAGAGTGACTGCGCTTGGTAATTTGTTGACGGTCCCTAAGCGAACCATTACGTCTCTGAGTAGTGGCAGACTTAAGCCCCCCGTATAGCTCTGCGTACGTCCATACGCGTGTCCGTACTCGCGTACTGTATGCAGAGAGTTCAGCTCCACACCCCAGCATACGTTCTCGTGTATATTCTCGCGCTTTCGCGCCAAATTCTTGACGTCATTTGAGCAGCTGCAGCGCAGAGCGTTTACCTACGGGACAAATGGAGGTCGCTGATTGGTCATTTGCTGACATGCCTACTGCATTGATTGACAGGTTGGGGGGGGGGGAAGTTGCGAGCTGGCAGCTCCAGCCGCAGCAGTGTTCTATGTTTATATGTTAATAAAAAGTAAAAAATTTAAAATAAAAAAAACAGGGAGCGCTGGTCCTGCAGCCCACACATCAGACCAGCACACCATGAAATCTCCAGACCCTCCCGCAGCCACGCTGGACCTGAGTTTAATTTGCTTGTGCCAAATTCGTTCATTTCTCATCATTTCAGTCATGGAGTCAACGGAGGAGGAAGCGATCACTGCCTTTTGGCAAAAAAAACAAAAGAAAAGGCCAGATCAAGGATGAAGAAGGGGAATTTAATACATTGGTGTCACATACAAAACAGTCCGGTGTCGGGCAGTTTTTGTGTGACACCGCGTTTGCGTACGCGGTCATAAAATTTGAGCTTTGCGCATACATGCCCTGCGGGGATACGCTTGTACCTCTGCGTAGTACGTGCGTACCTCTGCGTATGGACGTACGCAGAGCTATACGGGGGGCTTTAGCGTGGCTGACCGAAATCAGACTCTATGAAGCGGATTGACGAGAGCAACGCATCACTGAAGCCACAGAGCTCAAATAACCAACGTCCAACGTAAAACTAACTTTACCGGGGTCATAGCACCACATTAAACCGCAATCAAGTTAGTTTTACGTTGGACATTTAAGCTCCAGGGCTTCAGCGTGGACGCCATTGTCGATGAACTGAAAGAGGCACCCCGACCCCAGCCAGCCACGTTCAATTTGACCCGCTCAAGGCTGAGTTAGACTTGCGCTGCGGCCTGCAGGCTGGCGCGCGCGCGCCGCGCGTGCACTGTGCCGTGCGGCGAAATGCGTTTACAGTGTCGCCTCTGTGTTTATAGTTGTCGCACGGCGGCGCATGGCAAAGTGCTGTTCTTTTACGGACCAGCAGGAGGCAGTACCCTCTAAAACCTGTGCATATGTTGCAAGAAAGGTGTAGAAGAAGAAATCTACCGTAGAAGAAGAACTGTTTGAAATCACACAACAAAAACAAATAGCTTTCCGCTCGCGTGCTGAACTGTTGTCTTTATTTGCGGTTTTAATGCATGGAGTCAGCGGAGGAGAAAGCGATCACGTGACTTTTGGCGAAAAAACAAAAGAAAAGTCCGACTCCAGATCAGGAATGAAGGAGAATTTAATACATTTTGTGTCACAAAACATTCCTCCATGCGTCGCGACTCCGTCTCCACGACCACAGCGGCGCAAACAGCTGCAGGCTCCGGCGTGAAGAGGGTGAAGGCTGTCGGGTGAGGACCTGTCAATCAAATCGTAGCGCCCACCGCGCGCGCAGAGGCTTGCGGAGTTTCAAAAATTCAGAGGTGCACGACACGCGCTAATCCCACGCGCGGGGCCAACGCGCAGGGGCGGGGACTGTGAAATTGCGTCACTTTTGGAGCGCGCACCCTCGCGCGCTGCGCGACGCGTCAAGTATGAATCTAGCTTCAGTCTGCCCGTCTCGGAGGAGGGGCAGACTGAGAGCGGCTGACCGAAATCCAAGCGCCCTACCCCGGACTGAACAAGAAAAACACATTGCTGAAGCCCTGGAGCTCAAATGTTTACAGAGAAGTTGATAAACTTCTCTAATTAATGACCAACCACTATCAGCTATCAGCTGTAGAAAACAAAGGATTTCACAGCTTGATACTTGCAGCCTAAATATAGTTTACCCTCCAGGAGATATTTATCAGTACAACAGTAGACAATCATAAAAAAGCATATTAATTAAAAATTACAAGAAAGTCGTATAAAAACAACCTGTAACGTAAACAGCTACATTATAAAGTGATGTAAAATACTAAAAACAGGAACATGTCTGTGTTGGTTTATGCCATGAACTTAGCAGATGTAAAGCCATTTAATATTTTATTTAAGTCATTTATTCATTCATTTAAAAAGACAAATTAAAACAAATTCATTAAAAAGAAAATGTTGAATGAAAAGAGTGCAGAAAGAAGATTTTTTTAATATCTCCCCCTTATTTAAAATAATATATAAAATAACTTTAACCAAACAATCACTTAATTTAATCACTTTAATATCCAGTTTAAAGCTAGGAATGAAAAAAATACACGCTTTGTGTTAGCAGAATTTAATTGTAACTTTGGGGACAACATCCAACATTAATAAAAGGTACCTCAAGTTGCCTTTTTGGACATGCATGCATGTGTACACATTGTACTTGAGAGGAGATTATTACAGCCTCATATAAAATCAGTAATGATGATGATATCGGAACGGGATTGGTATCGGTCGATATCCAGATTTAAGTATCAGTATCGGGATTGGATCGGAAGTTTTTTTTTAAAGTGGATCGGTGCATCCCTACAATTAATGTCATACCTGCTGTAGACAGCTCTTTGATATATCTGCGTTAGGAGAAAAAGTTAAGTTTCCTGGATCCATGAGCAACCAACTAGTCCAAGTGGAGTCAAGAGCAAAACAGATCAATGCTGTTTTTAAACAGTCTTAATCTTAAAACTTTTTTGTGTGTGTAGTACAGTATTTCTAAAATCTTTACACTTCCTGCAAATTGTAATTCTACAGGAATTTAAAAACAACTTACCTTGCCTTCTTACTTCCTTTCTTAATATGTTCTATAATCTCTTTTTGTTTTTGGATAGGGTTATGTTTTTAGCTACTCATCTTTGTTTTGATTGTGTTATGTTTTTATTGTACACTTATTATACTGTACACACAATGCACTTTGGTCAACTTTAGCTGTTTGTAATGCACTTATCAAAAATGATTTGATTCATGCGGTCTGGGGAAACTTTCTGCAGAAATGTAATGTTTCTGCTGGAATAACAATGTAATTTGAAAATGGCATGGGCATAAAAAAATTCACAACATAGTATGAACAGCCATGTATTTTTAGTGTTCTTAAAATGACAGCAAAAAGGGTCTTGGCTGCACTTGAACTAACTCTTTGTTTCTCCAAATTGAGGTAATTCAAACCATTATCTACAACAGACAAGATATTAAATGTTCAAAATCTTTCTGCAGAATTTTGATTTAACCTACTTTAAGTATTTGTATGGTACAATGATAAGTGTGTGGGAGTGACCACAACTGACCTGAGTACCTCCTGGGCCAATCAGATCCAATGACCCCATGGTGCTGTAGAGAAAATGAGTAATCTTCATAAAGTTGTCATCTCCGATGGACCAGGAGCCATCAACCAGGAAGACCAGGTCTGCCTTGGCCTCCTTGCACACTGGACAGACAAAAAGGCATGAAAATTTCATTAAATACATTAGTAATTTAATAAAACACAAAAGTTAGTGGAGGACAAAGCATCATAATAATATTAACTTGCTATGAAACATATTCTGATTCAGTAAACATTCAAAGTGTGAAGCACCACAAATACACATCTGCTAGAAAAGTACAAATATATAAAAATTTGGCCTTCAGAGCTGAGGCTATGCAGCAGAGGTTTAAAAAAAGGAAATATGTTGTATGTGCACTTTAAAATTCAAAAAATTCTTTAAGGTACTTCTGCTTTTATTTTGTTAGCTGTTCAGTCTTATTCTCTGTCTTGATGGCTTGTTGCTTTTAACCTTGTGTTTTCCAGTGACTCCCAGGACTGTACATCAATAAAGCTGTTAAGCTGTTTGGGAGGTTCTAAAGACTTTTCATGCTCTAAATCACAAAATTCCAAGTCTTGTTATGACCCATTCAATCTCTATGAATTACATAATGAAAAAGAATAATAAATAAAAAAAATGTAATTCTTGAAGAACTGAGGAGATAGGGAAAAAAGAGGGGAGCAGGAAGCTTTGAACATATAAACCCTTCTGCACGTAGCAAGGAGGTGTACAAGATGAAGCTGGAGAGCAAGCTCCAGCAGAACAATATCATAGAGGTGTGGTCAGGGATGAAACAGATCACAGGCTTCAATCAGAATGAGGATCAGAAGATGGAAGCCTGGGCAGAGCCAATCACATGAGCATGTTCTTCAATAGGTTCAGTTCAGGAACAAACTCAGCATCTTCCTCTCTTGCCCACAGCCAAACAGTCATACCACCCTCCTTTGACCCAAGGCTATCCTGTCACACCTCAAATACTGTATCTACCACCTCAGTCATGGACCCTTCTTCTACATGTGGATCTTCAACCAAATTAGAAGATGCTGATACCTCCTTTGCCTCCCCCCTGTGTGTCTCTAGAAGTCAGGTGAGGAAGCAGCTGGAATAAGGCTGCAGGTCCAGATAGTGCCTGCTCCAGAGTCCTGAAGGTCTGTGCAGAGCAGCTCTGTGGGGTTCTGCAGAACCTCTTCAACCTTAGCCTGACCCAGGAGAAGGTTCCAGTGTTGTGGAAAACCTCCTGCCTTGTTCCAGTACCAAATAAACCTCACCCATCAGTCCCAATGACTATAGACCTGTTGCCCTGACATCCCACATGATCAGAGTCAGAGTCAGAGAGTCAGAGAGTCTTTATTGTCATTTGCACCGCATGTGGTACATGCGGTCCTAGAGAGATTAGGGATAGATAGGGATAGGGATAGAGGACCTGATGAAGGTCCTAGAGAGATTTATGTTGGTCCACCTGACTAAACAAACAAGCACATGTCAGGACCCACTGCAGTTTGCTTATTGGTGTGGACTTGGAGTTTAAGATGCCATCATACACCTGCTTCAGCAAACTCACTGTCATCTAGAAAAAACAGACAGCACTGTGAGAGTCATGTTGTTTGATTCCTCCAGTTCATTTAACACAATCCAGCCTGATTTACTTTGTCAGAAACTCCAGCAGGTGGAGGCCTCAACAACCACCAGGATCAACCTGACAAACAGACCACAGTTTGTGAGACTGAAGGGTTGTGTGTCTAACCAGGTGGTCAGTAGCTCAGGAGCACCACAGGGCACTGTACTCTCACTTTTCATTTTCACTCTGTACACCTCAGATTTCCAGTAGAAAACAGACTCCTGTCATCTGCAGAAATATTCAGATGACTCTGCAGTGGTCGGCTGTATCAGAGATGGACAAGAAGCTGAGTACAGGGAACAACTGGTGGACCGCTTTGTGGCATGGTGTGGAAACAATCATCTCATCTTGAATGTGAACAAAACAAAGGAGATGAATGTAGAGTTCAGGAGAAACAGGAACAGGTCCAACCCTATTTCAGTCATGGGAGAAGAAGTGGAGGTGGTGGAGAAGTACAAATACTTGGGGTTCACCTGGACATCAGACTGGACTGGTGATGCAACAGTGAAGCATCTACAAGAAGGAACAGAGCAGATTACACTTCTTGAGGAAGCTGAAGTCCTTCAGTGTTTGCAGCAAGATGTTCCATGTCTTCTACAAGTCTGTTGTAGAGAGCGCTGTCTCTTGTGCCATTATCTGCTGGGGTAGCAGCACCCGAGCAAGTGACTTAAAAATATCAACATGCTCATAAAGAAGGCTGGTTCAGTTCTGGAGACTCCTCTAGAATCTTTGGAGATGATTGTCCAAAGAAGGATTCTTCATGAAATGAAGAACACTAGAGACAACCCTCAGCATCCTCTTCATCAGACTGTCAGACAACAACAGTGTCTTCAGTCAGAGGCTTCTTCAGATCCGCTGTAAGACAGAACACTACAAGAGATCCTCGCTGCACTCAACCATCAGCATCTATAACAACTCTTTAATGAATCCAGGATGATGAATTACAACAACATTTAATTTCTCTCCGGGGTTAATAAAGTATTTTTGAATTTGATTTTGAATTTGAATTTGTATCACGTCAGTTCACACCTGTCTTCAACACGCTCACCATTTTCAATAAATAACCTTCTGCCAGACCCTCTCTCTGTTTGTCTGCTACTGAAGTTCATTCAATGTGTTTGTTTCAAACCCTACTGTTCATTCTCTTCACCTTGTTGTGTTTTGCCGCCCATTGTCTATTTACAGAAAAACACATGTTGCTTTTCATTTTCCCTTGTTTCTTCAGAGTAAAGGTTGCCTGTTGTTTTGCTGGTTTGGAAACTTAAACAACTGTTTTGAGAAAGCCCTCGAAAGCCTGACGAAGCCCTCTGGAGTGAGGGTGAAACGTTTCTACTAAAAAGAAATTGTCCAGATGAACTGATTGAGAATGAGCGGATTTGATACCTGGACTATTGAGAATGAACTTTCTGGTCTTGAACCACTTTGGACATGTCTGCCTGCCTGGGAGGAGTCGACGAGGGACAAGCCCCCAGAAACCATCTTGGCTACAGCAAACTGGTTGGTCCACTTAAGTTGTTTACTTGGTGGGGTAGCTTCAGTTTGCTTTGGACTGCTCTGACTGACGAAGCCCTCTGGAGTGAGGGTGAAACGTTTCTACTAAAAAGAAATTGTCCAGATGAACTGATTGAGAATGAGCGGATTTGATACCTGGACTATTGAGAATGAACTTTCTGGTCTTGAACCACTTTGGACATGTCTGCCTGCCTGGGAGGAGTCGACGAGGGACAAGCCCCCAGAAACCATCTTGGCTACAGCAAACTGGTTGGTCCACTTAAGTTGTTTACTTGGTGGGGTAGCTTCAGTTTGCTTTGGACTGCTCTGACTGACGAAGCCCTCTGGAGTGAGGGTGAAACGTTTCTACTAAAAAGAAACTGTCCAGATGAACTGATTGAGAATGAGCGGATTTGATACCTGGACTATTGAGAATGAACTTTCTGGTCTTGAACCACTTTGGACATGTCTGCCTGCCTGGGAGGAGTCGACGAGGGACAAGCCCCCAGAAACCATCTTGGCTACAGCAAACTGGTTGGTCCACTTAAGTTGTTTACTTGGTGGGGTAGCTTCAGTTTGCTTTGGACTGCTCTGACTGACGAAGCCCTCTGGAGTGAGGGTGAAACGTTTCTACTAAAAAGAAATTGTCCAGATGAACTGATTGAGAATGAGCGGATTTGATACCTGGACTATTGAGAATGAACTTTCTGGTCTTGAACCACTTTGGACATGTCTGCCTGCCTGGGAGGAGTCGACGAGGGACAAGCCCCCAGAAACCATCTTGGCTACAGCAAACTGGTTGGTCCACTTAAGTTGTTTACTTGGTGGGGTAGCTTCAGTTTGCTTTGGACTGCTCTGACTGACGAAGCCCTCTGGAGTGAGGGTGAAACGTTTCTACTAAAAAGAAATTGTCCAGATGAACTGATTGAGAATGAGCGGATTTGATACCTGGACTATTGAGAATGAACTTTCTGGTCTTGAACCACTTTGGACATGTCTGCCTGCCTGGGAGGAGTCGACGAGGGACAAGCCCCCAGAAACCATCTTGGCTACAGCAAACTGGTTGGTCCACTTAAGTTGTTTACTTGGTGGGGTAGCTTCAGTTTGCTTTGGACTGCTCTGACTGACGAAGCCCTCTGGAGTGAGGGTGAAACGTTTCTACTAAAAAGAAACTGTCCAGATGAACTGATTGAGAATGAGCGGATTTGATACCTGGACTATTGAGAATGAACTTTCTGGTCTTGAACCACTTTGGACATGTCTGCCTGCCTGGGAGGAGTCGACGAGGGACAAGCCCCCAGAAACCATCTTGGCTACAGCAAACTGGTTGGTCCACTTAAGTTGTTTACTTGGTGGGGTAGCTTCAGTTTGCTTTGGACTGCTCTGACTGACGAAGCCCTCTGGAGTGAGGGTGAAACGTTTCTACTAAAAAGAAATTGTCCAGATGAACTGATTGAGAATGAGCGGATTTGATACCTGGACTATTGAGAATGAACTTTCTGGTCTTGAACCACTTTGGACATGTCTGCCTGCCTGGGAGGAGTCGACGAGGGACAAGCCCCCAGAAACCATCTTGGCTACAGCAAACTGGTTGGTCCACTTAAGTTGTTTACTTGGTGGGGTAGCTTCAGTTTGCTTTGGACTGCTCTGACTGACGAAGCCCTCTGGAGTGAGGGTGAAACGTTTCTACTAAAAAGAAATTGTCCAGATGAACTGATTGAGAATGAGCGGATTTGATACCTGGACTATTGAGAATGAACTTTCTGGTCTTGAACCACTTTGGACATGTCTGCCTGCCTGGGAGGAGTCGACGAGGGACAAGCCCCCAGAAACCATCTTGGCTACAGCAAACTGGTTGGTCCACTTAAGTTGTTTACTTGGTGGGGTAGCTTCAGTTTGCTTTGGACTGCTCTGACTGACGAAGCCCTCTGGAGTGAGGGTGAAACGTTTCTACTAAAAAGAAATTGTCCAGATGAACTGATTGAGAATGAGCGGATTTGATACCTGGACTATTGAGAATGAACTTTCTGGTCTTGAACCACTTTGGACATGTCTGCCTGCCTGGGAGGAGTCGACGAGGGACAAGCCCCCAGAAACCATCTTGGCTACAGCAAACTGGTTGGTCCACTTAAGTTGTTTACTTGGTGGGGTAGCTTCAGTTTGCTTTGGACTGCTCTGACTGACGAAGCCCTCTGGAGTGAGGGTGAAACGTTTCTACTAAAAAGAAATTGTCCAGATGAACTGATTGAGAATGAGCGGATTTGATACCTGGACTATTGAGAATGAACTTTCTGGTCTTGAACCACTTTGGACATGTCTGCCTGCCTGGGAGGAGTCGACGAGGGACAAGCCCCCAGAAACCATCTTGGCTACAGCAAACTGGTTGGTCCACTTAAGTTGTTTACTTGGTGGGGTAGCTTCAGTTTGCTTTGGACTGCTCTGACTGACGAAGCCCTCTGGAGTGAGGGTGAAACGTTTCTACTAAAAAGAAATTGTCCAGATGAACTGATTGAGAATGAGCGGATTTGATACCTGGACTATTGAGAATGAACTTTCTGGTCTTGAACCACTTTGGACATGTCTGCCTGCCTGGGAGGAGTCGACGAGGGACAAGCCCCCAGAAACCATCTTGGCTACAGCAAACTGGTTGGTCCACTTAAGTTGTTTACTTGGTGGGGTAGCTTCAGTTTGCTTTGGACTGCTCTGACTGACGAAGCCCTCTGGAGTGAGGGTGAAACGTTTCTACTAAAAAGAAATTGTCCAGATGAACTGATTGAGAATGAGCGGATTTGATACCTGGACTATTGAGAATGAACTTTCTGGTCTTGAACCACTTTGGACATGTCTGCCTGCCTGGGAGGAGTCGACGAGGGACAAGCCCCCAGAAACCATCTTGGCTACAGCAAACTGGTTGGTCCACTTAAGTTGTTTACTTGGTGGGGTAGCTTCAGTTTGCTTTGGACTGCTCTGACTGACGAAGCCCTCTGGAGTGAGGGTGAAACGTTTCTACTAAAAAGAAATTGTCCAGATGAACTGATTGAGAATGAGCGGATTTGATACCTGGACTATTGAGAATGAACTTTCTGTTTTGAGAAAGACTCAGCAGGTGTGTCGGTTCACACCTGAGCCATCGTGTTTCATGGGAACCATTTTGAAGGAGGATGGCTGTAGCAAGAAGAACATAAAGCTCCCGTATGCTTGATTTTGTAGACTATTTACTCTTTAGGTAATCAGTCAATTATTATTTACTTTATTTGGTGTCATAGGTGGTTTAGTATAGAGTTGTGTTAAAATGGACTTGGGTACAGGGTACCGGTAACTTTAGTGGCAGCTATATTCCTACATGTTCGTTTGTCTTCTGAACCACTGAGGGTAAGTGTTGTTACAGCACATGGCTGTCAGACCTTTGTTTGGTTTGGTTTAGATTACTTTAGTTTTGAGTTCTAGTTATTTGCTTCTCTTATTTTGAACATTGTTTCCTGTTTTTGTACAGTGTCCTGAGGCAACATCTGTTGTCATTTGGTGCTAGATACCAGTACCAGTAAATAAACTGAATTGAACTGAGTTTAATTTACATATTCATCCATTTTCTGTACCCTCTTGATTTGGTTCAGTGTTAAGCTGTTCATCTCCAGCGGTCATTGGTAAATAGGTGCAGGTACATCCTGCATAGCTTTTCCTGTTTTTTATACCCTGGTACCATGAAAAACAAATGGTTGTGTAACTGTGTGTGTACCGTATGTTTGTCTGTCTGTGTTAGCAAAATATCACGGACCACTACACAGATTTTATTAAAATTTTCAGGAAAGTGTGTCACTGATCTGTTTGTGTTGGGGACTAGTTGGAGATGTGTTCTCTTAAAATCACATTGAAGCATATGTTTGCACAAATATCCAGCAAAATTTGGGACAAACTTTACATTTTGCCAAAAAAATAAATAAAAACATACAGCTCCAGTGATCCAGAATAAAATAAATGTAAAAAATGTTTGAGACTGGTTGATGCTCACAACAATTCTGTTACTATTTTGCAAGAACATTTATTGTACTACTTTTTTCCCCCAAATACAGTACATTAAACAAAACATACATGCCAAAATACTTTTTAAATGTGCAGGTTAGTGTATTTATAATACTGTAGTAATAATAATAATAATAATAATAATAATAATAATAATAATAATAATCATCATTTTATTTAAAAGCGCCTTTCAGGACACCCAAGGACACTTCACAGCAAGAAACATATCACAGAGATTTTGTAAAAACAAACAAAAAGCACAGTGCAAACAGCAAGAGAATAAATTGAAAAATAATATAAAGAATATAAAAACAAAAGAATATAAAATACATTTAGTAAAGTTAATGATAAGCTAGTATAAAGAGATGTGTTTTCAGGGCAGTCTTGAACAGAGAAAGGGAGGTGGTGTTTCGTAGGTCTGGCAGTAGAGCGTTCCAGAGGTGAGGGGCAGAGCAGGTGAATGCCCTGCTCCCCATTGTGGAGAGGCGGGCAGAGGGTACATGGATACAGAGGGTATCCAGCAGAGGGTACATGGATTTATACAAATTCATTTCTAAAAGAAAATCTTAAAAGCATGGCAACAAGTATAAGTCAGTGGTTTCTTGATACAGTTTTAGTCTACGTGGCCTGTCAAAGGATGTTTACCTGCATTCAATTAAGGTTCACCTGCTGGTGCACACTCCTCACACCCGGGGCCTCGTGTGCAGCTTTCATACTGAAAGTTGGTGAAGGGTCGAAATGTGAAAACTGCATGTGCACAAACGTATTCCGATTTATAAAAACCGTGAGCACGCATGTTTTGGCACACTGTTCCATCATTCATCCGGACAAAAGTAGAACTGAACACTCCTCTGGCACGGCTCCATGTAAATATGGAAATAGATCCAACTGTGTCCTGCATGTGTAATTTCCTCTCTGCATGATCAAAAGTGATGTTTAGATGCAGGTAAATTAGGAATGTGAGTCAAAAATCTCCTAAATAAGGTAATGAGCATAAAAAAACCTGTTTGAGAAAAGAGGAGTGGTTGTGTGAAGCTGCACTTGTCATTAAATTGAGTGAACTTGGGGCACAGATCTGCTGCCAGTGCACTTCAGGGACTGAGGCATTCCTAACATTACATGTTTATTAACACAACTGCTGTAAACACAGAGACACTCAGGAGCTTGGTAGCACATAGAGGCTTAGTTATTACCTGTAACCCTCAGAAGGTCCTTAGACTTCATGACAATACGTTTATCAGGCAGAAAAAAATCAATCATCTTACTCAACTGCTTAAAATGTTGTATTTTAATATTTTTAACAATAAATTAAACAACGTTTTCAAACTATCTCAGCCGGAAAGATAAATATCAAATTTAAATGACCTTTTTTTTAAAATCTGAATTCTTTTTTAGGACCTTTAGTTTCAATAAAAATCCACATTTCAATTTTTTAACTGACAGAACATTTACTGGCGGCAATTAAATAAATAAAATAAGCAATAAAAATCCACATTTCATTTTTTTACTGACAGAATATTTATTGATGGCAATTTAAAAAATAAAATAAGCATAATCTAGTATCAAGTATACTTGATATCAAGTACCTCATGAATGTGATGGGTTCAATGCAGTTGACAGATTTCATCAGTGTGTGTGCATACAATCATAACACACATCACTTCACATATTACACTAAAAACTACTGAAAACTACAACAGAGAATTCCCATTAAAAAATTAAGATACTTTTTTTTTTGCTTGTTATATTGGACAAATAATCTAAATTAAACAAACTGTTTGCAGCCACTTATTTGGATTTGTCAAATTTTTTGTGTGCAGTAAATTTCACCAACAATTCAACTCAGAAATAAACTGTTATGTTGTACTTCCTGTTTACCTTCTTTAGCAGGTGGGATGGAAGGAGCGGGCTCTGTGGTGGGGGGGTTGGTTGGACCCTGAGTGGGCGCTGACACTATATTTGTACAAACACAAAAAGGAAACAGAACAGTGTCAACATGTTCACCATCACCGGATGTTTGAGACGGCTGCTAACACAAAATGTGTTTCACCGCTGAGACCAGTGAAACTGATTCCAGATCAGTTTTCCATTTTTCTTCTTTCTTTGAAAAGCTGGTCTTTGTAGACTTTTACATAAACATCTGAGACCTTTAAAAACTGGCTGCTTTGTTTAAATCCAAACTCTTACGTCTGAATGACCTTGACTCAGGTCATTTAAGTGATTCAAGGACATTTTATTGTCAATTAAACCACGTGAGTGCATGAAGTAGTACAACATTTTGTTAGGCCGTTCCCAGTAGTAGCACAGCAGCAGACAGTAGTGTAATAATAACCAATGATAAAATAACATCTGTTAATCTTTCAACATTTCTTCTTTCTTTCCATCATTATTAGGTTAAGGGACACTAAAGCATTGCTTTCACTGGAAAAATAATCAATGTGCTGACTTCCATTTTGATGTGTGGCTGCGTAGGCATAACAAAGGTCCCTATCCAAAACTGAGTTGTTGCATCAAAATCCACCTTATTTGTATGTAAACCAGCCATCCGAATCAGTTGAAGCAACTATGCTTTCTAGTTTCAATATTGGGAGTGGGGAGTGGTGGCACAGAGGCTAGAGAAGCTGGGCCTGTGATTGGAAGATTGTCGGTTCATCTCCCGGCACAGATAACATCAAAATGTGGGTGGAACTGGTGAAGCACTCACGACTGCCTCCACCCTCATTTGTCCCAATCTGGGCCCTTGAGGAAGGCCCTTAACTCCTACCATCTTCTCTCCCAAGCACCCTAGATATCAGTTCTCTGCTCCACACAGAGGGCTGTGGTAGCTCGGTGGTCTGTGGTTGTGTCAGGAAGAGCATCCGGCGTAAAAATAATTGCCAAGTCTTTGTGAGAGTTAGTTTGCTGTGGCGACGCCGGAAGAAGCTTGGAGCAGCCGAAAGAAGAAAAAAGCTTTCTAGTTTCAATATTGCTTAAAACTATAGTTTCCTCAAGAAATTGGTACGGCCAAGGCTACCATAGGCCACCCTTTGTCAACACAATTGTGTCTGGTGGTGGTGGATAAAATGGCTACCTGTGCTCACCAGGATTCATTGCTCTGCAATGCCTAGGACACAAAAACCACACCTCTCTTCTCATACACAGTGTAGCTCCTACTGCCTTGAATAACTTACACTAAAAACATTCAGGTTTAGTTGCATTTCCTGTTCAGTTCCAGTCCAGTAACACTCATCTAGAAGGTTACAAACATTCACTACAGTATTCAAACCCCTCAATGACGAGGGACCTCAGCGTAAAGCTTGTTAAACACAGGTCTGTAACTCCAGATGACATCACTTTAGACTAGGGATGCACGATATTATCGGCATGGTATCGTATAGGCCGATGTTAATGTTAAATTTCAATATTGGACATTGGCCATTCCGTTAAAATAACTCACTGATATAAAAGGCGCTGTTTTTGCCTCCAGCGGCATCACAGCGCAATGACGTTACAATGGCAGCAAAGCAATGACGTCACGTGTGCCTCCCCGAGCTCGCGGCAGAGAGGAAAATTCAAAATGTCAGCGGTGTGGAAGTTTTATTTTTTGTTGGTGAGGACGTCGGATTCCCAAGATTTCTGGACTAGATTGAGCCTCTACATCGTCCGCAGTCTGAGATATTTTTCCGACGTAACGTTACCTGAGTTACAAGCCGTCATTTCCGATGTCATTGAGACGCTAATAACCAATAGCACGACTTGTTGGATGAGTTTACTACAAACATTTGGACGTCGTGTTAGCCCTGTTAGCATGATTAGTCTTACGGCACAATGAATAGACAAAAACTTTGAACTTCTAAAGTCTGTCCTTCATGCACAGGAGTGCAGAGGATCCCACGCTGCAGCTAGGAACCTGGAACAAGCCTCCACAAGGGAGACAGCATCGCAGGTGACTAATGCTAATAAATAACATTTAACACTTTTCATTTAATATTAGTTAAAGTGCTATGCATATGGCTGTTACTTAATATGTCACCAGCTCTTACAGCTGTTGCACAATTTTTGTAGCAAATCAGCCTAAATGAAAGGGCTATGTTCTGACAAAGGAACATATATAAAATATCAGTATCTGCATTGGTTATCGGCCGAATAAGTTTTAACATATTGGCCTATTGGCATATCGGATATCGGCCAAAAATCCAATATTGTGCATCCCTACTTTAGACCAATAAATTCTGAGCTTTCAAATTGGCACTCTGATACACAAAACTAAATTGTTTATAGGACCAAGTGACAAATCACCAAATTGTTAAAAATTACATTTTAGTTTGAAGCTTTATAGATGGAGAATTTGAAAGTAGCTCAAGTTCAAGAATCTTTATTATCCCCAAGGGGAAATTTGATTCACAGCCAGTAGGCACACAAAACATCCATAACAGACACCAAAATAACCGTACAAAAATCATCATTGTTCATTGAGAAGCCTGACCGCTACAGGGATGAATGAGTTTTTCAGTGTGTAACCAAACTCAATAGCAAAAAAGAAGTACCCGTACTCATTGTGGCTTATTTTGTCAGCACAGGCACATTGTGGACAAAACTACTACTGAATTCAGCCCCTTAACTGATTTAAATGTAATGACCATCTGTCATCTGCAATAGTGAAAGTGTGTGTGGTTGTGTGACAGAACACATCTATTTAATAGGTGTCTATGACATATAGTGTAAGATGAGTGTGCTCTGTCCCTGTGCAGTTCAGTTCAGTTCATCAGCCGCCCAGTGAACTGCAACAGCATCCTGTGGGCTCTAAAAAGAGAAAGCCCAGAGGCTGTATGTGAAAAAAAGACGACAAAGAACTGAGAAATACGTGGGAAAAAGTAGGCAATAAATGGAATAGAACAATTGTTTGGATAAACTGGTGAAAATCAAGTTAAAGGGGGAAAAAATGATCATGCAACGTAATTTGTATGTAAACTAATGTTTATTCATGATTTTGTTCAGAGTATAAAAGTATGTGCTCATACATACGTGTCATGTCAGTAATGGACACAGATGGTCCCTCCACCTCTTGAAACTGTGTGTAAATGCTGATCTGGTATTGGCTGGTGGGAGTGAGGTCATAGAAACACTGGTGGGAACCTGCACCGCCCAGGTTCACTTCCTGCCTCTGACCATCTGGAAGAAAGAAAGAAGTCCAAGAACTTACTTACAATGTATCAAATTCAGAAGAGGAATTGCAAAATGTAGACAGGTCCAAACTCCTCTGGGAAAGAAGTTTGAACGAACTTCACTCATAGATCACGTTTCCCCCCCAGTCATCCTCGGCATAATGTACAAGCTGGGAAGTTGAAACTTTTTCAGCAAACCGATCACATAAAGATTAAATTAAACTACAGTATATGTTTAGAAATTCAAACAAGCTGTGAAAATCTGAACTTTACAACTGCAAATGTATTCATTCATTCAACCTTTATTTATACAGATTAGTCTCACTGAGTCACAAGGACTCATTTACAAGAGAGACATTGTTTCAGACCACAAAACATAGATAAGATACACAACAACAAACAGTCATAAAAACAAATTAAATGAAAAGTGATTAAAAGGAGTGATATAAAACAAAAAACAAAAACAAGCTACATGAAATGGGTTAAAATACTAAAAACAGGAACATGTCTGCATTAATTTGTACATTGCACTTAACAATTGTTGAAAATTCCTTAGGTCACGCTCGAGACTTTCAGATTTTTTTTGCATAGTGCTGCAGGTTACAGGAGTGGAGTAAAAGAAGACCCTTTTGACAAATTTGGTCTGCAGGGGACACTGCAGGTAATAATGTCCTGAAAGTGCAAGCTGTGACTGCACTGACACAGTGACATGTAGGAGGAGATGTATGATGGCAACAGACCAATAAATGATTTAAAGATGAAAATGTACCAGTGGGAGAGTCTGCGTGAGGTTAATGATGTCCAGTTAACCAGTGAATACAGGGTGCAGTGGTGGGTACGATAATCACAGCCAGTTATGAATCTTAGTGCACCGTGATAGAAAGTGTCCAACATCTGCAGGGTGCTTGTAGGAGCGTTCATGTAGATAATGTCACCATAGTCACAGTCACAAGGTGTTTCCTAGCATTCAGAGTAAGACAGGATCTGTTTTTGAAAAAGAAACCCAGTTTAACTTTCAGTTTCTTTGCCAAGTTTTTGACATGAGGGATGCGAATCAACCAAGATTCCCAGTACTGTATTTACAAGAATCGATAAACTCAATAGGAACACCATTCCTAAATAAAATAGAAGGAAGGACTGTTGTTTGAAAACAATATCCCTTTGGTTTTTATCAGCATTTAGCACCAGTTTGAGACGGAACAAATCGATCGGATGATGTTGAATGCAGACTGTAAAAGCTGAAAAACCTTAGCAACTGTTCTAGCTCGACAATAAACAACTGTGTTGTCGACATAGAAATATAAGGATGCATCAGGAATGATCTGACATTAGCTATGTAGATTGTGAAGAGGGAATGGTCAAAATAATATTTGTGATTTATTTTGGATAACAGATGGACACAATGAGCATGCAATTGAGCATGCATCAGGGTATGGACACAATGGCTTTTGTTTTGTCATTGATTTTATTTTTTATTAAAATTTGTAAACAAGATTTATTGGTACAATCTTTTATACTGTAACATTTGGTTCTAGAATTAATGTTGTCACATAAACAAAAAAGATCGTTTATGATCAAAACAATGTGAACATGTGGATTCCGTTTAGGATTTTATCACTACACCAAAATCCAGATAAACATTTAAAGACTGTGTAAAGTGAATTTCAATATTTTCTTAAATAAACATTATAAATGTGATAATTGTAATCTTGTAAATGAGTAAAAAGTCTCAAAATTGTAGCTCAATTAATTTTGGAGTTATAGAGCAAACTGTGTATAAACATATTTCTATTTCAGGATTTTTTAGGCGTGTTTTAAACGTGACCGCGTTTCGTCACGCGGTCCTCATTAGTATAGCCCCCACCCCCTGCTGCTCCAGTCATATAAATTGTTCTTCGCATGGGTGGAGCCGTTCACTCGCGAATCGCAGATAGCATCAGATAGCAATAGCATAGATATTTTGTTCATTGTTAGCTAGCTAATCAATTATGCCTCGTTCCTGCATCTTCCCTGGATGTTTTAATGGTCAGGGCACCTGCTACTGACCGTCTCCCTCCTCAGCCTCCGGACACCGCCGCCGCCTTTCCTGTTTCTTTTCTTTCTTTTTTTTATTGCTAAGCCTGTGCCCTACAAGTTCACAAGCTCCTTTTTTGCTAAGAAAATGCGACAGGTCCATTGCATACTTAGTTATCAACGTGATTACTCTTTATTTTAATCACCAACACAGCCCCCGCATGCGATGTGTCGGGTCGGACCGGGTGCAGCCGCGCGAGTCCGCTCATCTTCTAAACACAGAACAGCGGAGTTATGAATTATAGTTGTGTCCTCAACTTTTAAAATAAAACCAGAGTTGTTTGTGCACTAAAAACAGCGTAACTCTTGGAAAAAGGAGCAAACAGAGCAGGTTTACTGATGAACCTGTCTTCCTCCTCCACACACAGTTCAGCTCTGAGCGAGAGGGTCCTCCTACTTGCTCTGAGCTGCAGAACTGCGCTGAAACCACGCCCACGCGCTGACACGCCCCCACCGTTCCAGACCCTGGGAAAATCATGTTTTTTCCTTATATTTGAGACTTAATTTTATAAGGTAAACAATGTTTTTAATCAGTCAGATTTATATGGGTGATTAATAACACATATTTATGCCGTGTGACAAACTCAAAACACAAATTTAATTTTACTTTACACGGTCTTTAAGGGAAAAAGAAACAATAGTACAGGTAATTACCTGACTCTTCTCTGGACATTCATTTTGAAATAGAGATGGCAAATTGTTTAGGGAGAAGTTTATTTCAGAAACAAACTGAAAGCTCACATGTACGGTAAACATTTTAAAGGTATTGTGACATGATGTTGGAAATTTGCATATTTGTCACAACATATATATCTTATATCATTCAGCTATGTTCGTTTTTGCAAAATAAATTATAAATATATTAAAATTTCATTCCAAGTTATGGTAGTTTTTTTCTCTGGGACACGCCCCTAAAAATCAGCGCATTTCCGCAAAACGTCATCGTGACGTACATGTGGGCATAAGGCAGTGCCTTGCCCGTTTGTTTGGTGTGTTAACTGCTTGCCATACAGATTCTTTTTCTGAAAGATCGCCTCTTTTTTTTGTGTAACTTGAAAAATGCTGTCACGTTGTAGCACATTTGGGTGTTCTAATATCAGCAGTGAACAAGTGAGCCTTCACAAATTTCCAAAAGATGAGAAACTTCGCCTAGAATGGACCAGATGAGAACAAGGGACCGGTGGGTTCCAACTAAAGAGTCGTATGTCTGCAGCGACCATTTTACTGCCAATTGTTTTCAGGAAACACCTGGTATAAAAGAATCTTTAGGATTACCAGTAAGATTCAGAAGACTTTTAAAACCGGATGCTATTCCTACTATTTTTTAAAGAAAATCTACAGAAGAAAGTGCCACAGGAGCTACCATGTCAAAACAACGCAGGGAAGCTACCGTCGGAAAAGAGTAAGTCTTTGTGTAAACATAATCGGAGGTGTGTACTGTTTTAGATGATAAACTATATATTTAACGTGAGCTCATGTTGTTTTACTTTATATACTGTGAGTGTATAAAGCCAATTATCACGGAGGATTCTTCATGTGCGATGCTAAAAAAAAATTAGCCGACATAAAATCAGGAGCAAACACACGTTGCTATTTATGTATTTTTAAATGATGTCTGCGCGATCAAGTAACATCAGTAAGTTTTTTTATTCAGGGAGGGTTTATTAATGAGAGTTTTGGATGATTTACTGTCTTAAAATGATAGATCTCAAACGCGATCGGGCCTCTGTTAGCTCAGCCCAAGAACAAAGAAGCCACATCACAAAGCTATCCTCACCTTAGCTACTGTGTATGAAATAAACCGTGTCTAAATCACTTTTCAATTGATCGAGTGTCCAAGGATGAATAATAACCCTTCGATTGCTTTAATACATTCATGTACTAACAATAGGTTGTGTTTGTTCGACATGCTCCGCCATTATTATTTACATGCGCGTTGAGCAG
>JBBPBX010045232.1:0-27110 GCA_038048925.1 Garcialebias charrua
CCCCATGCCCCACGTCGACCACCGCGCGTGGCCTCCCGCGCGTAGCGCGTGAGCCCCCCGTGCCCCGGGGATGGTCCGTGCGCGCCGCACGGGTGGGTCCTCGGCTCACAGCTGAAACACACACACAGCGCCGCTGCAGAGGGAGGGAAAAAAAAGCGAAGCTTATACAGTCGTTTCATGTCATTTTTAATATAAATCTGCCTGTTGACTGAATGGGCGCACACAGATGTCATCTGTATTCTGTGTGGATCGCGCGTAAGTGGGTCTACGCTCAGATCCGGGGCTGAACTATGATCAAAGGCGAGTCAATTTAATTCGCCAAACCGCGTTTGTGTGTTTTCTGACGCATAAAAAGCCGGACCGACCTGTTTATGAATGGACACTTCCTGCTCGCGGTGGCAGGAAACTATATCCTTATATGGTGTTCAGAGGGGTGGGAATTATGTAAATAACCTCTCGCGTGCACGAGCAGGTGAATAGGACAGGTGGGATTCATCATTATTTACGCACCTCATTTACACACGTTTCCTGACGATAGAAGTGTTTGTTGAATCTGACGTGGCATGTTCGTACGAACACTTCGTACGAACAAAAGTAAGAGAAATTTAGGATATAAATACGAACATTTTCGTGAATGAGGGCCAATATTCTAAACAAAGCTAACAGCAGGAATGAAGGAAATACTGACCACACAAAATAGCAAAACACTTTGCTAAAAGAAAAAGAAGCTGCTAAGAAAAAGAAGGTTTACACAGAAAAAGATTAGCCGAAACCAACAGTGGGGCTAAAAGTTTTGAGTAAGCAGAAAATCCAATTTCACCAGTTTTCTGTTGGTCAGAATGAAGCTACTGAAACATTCAGCTTATGATCCTTTCCAGGTTAGTCCCAAGTTACCCTAAAAAACGACACAAAGGTACTGAGTGTGGGAGTACAACAAAGAACATACAAAAGAAGACAGTGTTTTGATTGAAATGTCCTTTGAGATTCTCTGTCTAGAAGGACTAAGGGACACTTGAATATCAGGATAAGGTGGCAGCAGGAACAGAGCACAACATGCACTCATCACCCCCACCCCGTATCCTCTTTAACTCAGTCTGCACATCCTCCAGTCTGTTCCCAACCCTGTACAGCAGCTCACCTCTGTGAGAATGAATAATGAATGTGACTAGACGCAGGGGTCAGAGGTGACGTGTCTGTGAGGGAGCAAATTCCTTCTTGATTAGTACATAAAAAAACCAGGCCCATCTGCTTCTTCTCGGGGATTTGACAGGGGTCTGGTATGGAATGCCAGGAGCCTAGGGAGAGCCGGGCAAAGATGAGGCGATGGTGTCAAGAGGAGGAAGGCAGTCCTTCGCATCAAGCAAGGAGAGGCGAACAGTAAGGAGGGGGGACTTGCTTAATCATCACTTCACACCTCGCAGGTTCTACATCACAATGTGGATAACATCAACCTGCCTGTGTGTTCGTTTTACTGCCATGTACACAAATCTGTTCATTATGTATCCCCTTCTTCCTTTTAGGGCCGCAGGGGTCACAGGTGTCCATATCCAGCAGTCACTCAGCGAGAGGTGGGGGACACCCAGAGACAAACAACCATTCATTCTCTCACTCACACCTAGGGAAAATTTAGAGTTACCAATTAGCCTAAAATGCATGTTTTTGGTCTGTGAGGAAATGGGATAGAGAAAACCCAGGCATGCACAAAGAGAACATGCAAACTCCACCCGGAAAGGCCCCCGACTAGGATTTGATCCAACAACCTTCTTGCCGAAAGGCAACAACTCTACCAACTGAGCCACCCAACAAATCTATCAACCAATAAACTTTAAGACCAACATTACTTATGTTTTATAAACCATACGATATACTGTATAACGAACATTGTTTCTTGCTACAAATACAGAAAAACAACTATTTTCAAAGCTACCCAATAATTCTTAAATGTTAAAGTGAGGTTTACAGAAATGTTGTGAACAACTAATTTCTTGTCTGTTCTAGATTGCTTTTTGATCAGGCTAATTTTCGAGAAATAGTTTAATTCTGACTGAATTGATGAGCTGACTGCTAATTCAAGCCGAGCTGAGACCAAAGTTGATTAAACAGGTCTTAAAACGATGCCAGTCTCATAAGTTTCATTTTCATTTAATTTAAATACTTAACTACACACATTTAGAATTTAATCAGTTTTAATTTACGTCGTTATTTTAAATGTAATTCTATAATTATCCGCAATGGAAAATAGCTTCAGTAGCTTTAATTATAGCACTTGTGATATAGTTTTGAGCAGGTTCAACAGGAACCTCATAATACTTTTTTGCAATAATAAATAATTCTGTTCTTAAGAAAAGCATTAAAAACATTTGCAAAATATAGCCCCTTTGATTTGATTATTACAGAAAGCTTTGATAGTATTCTTGCTCTGTTTTTCTTCGTTGTACTGAGTGCAAGTCTGGAGCATCCTTTTATTCAAAGCCAGTTCTTGACCCAAGTACTCCAGACTATATACAGCAAAAACAGAGCTAACCTCAGTCTACCTCTAGTACAGTTTTTTTTTTTTAACCCAAATCTCACACAAGGGTCTTTTAGAAAGATCAAGGCCATTTGCAGCACCAGCAAGAATCCACTGAACTGCATGACCTCCCATGGGTGGCATTATTGATTTCATTATCCATTACTGGTGGATTAACAATGGAAGCTCCTCTGTAGAGTTGTCCACTCATTTATACAGATAGTTGAGGGCACAGCGAGGTAGGTTACCTTACCGTCTCCAGTTGCAACACTGTAATATATAGGCACCCTTAATAAGTCCAGAGATAAGCAAACTCGTTAAAAAAGGAAAACATGTGCCAGGTTCACCTCTAGTAGAGAGAAAGTACATATCATTAATAATTAATGCTAAATTGAATTGCAATAATCGACTAGGGGACCGGCCTTGTGCTTTAGAGGTAGGATGATTAAAATGTTAGGCTCCAGTGAAGGGATGATTGGTACCCTGGTGAATTAAGAATTGGATTTGATGGGAGACAATGCGGTCCTTATTTTTCATTAATTAGCCTCAGATCCATAAAACCCATGAAAGACTTCAATTGTGTAATACTCCAGCCTCTCAATTACATTTATTCATTAGTTCCGAATAGCCTTCACCAAACTATTATAGCACATGCATATGAGAACAAAAGAGTGAAAGAAATATTGCATAGACTACCCCAATGTCACTAACATTCAATTTTTGCAAGGATGGGAGGTAGGACAGGGGATTATACAATATGCTGAGGTCATTTATCAATGGTCTAAGGAGGAATGTTGGATGGTCATGTAGTTATACAGGCCATCATGTCTGACCTGGATGTACACCTTTTCACATCTCTCTGAACTTTTAGTGTTACACTTTTCTTGAAGCTCCCAAGGAGAAAAGTGGAAACCATTTTATGACATTTATTTTGAGTTTGAGAACATAGTCTCTCACAACGACACTATTACTACTCTTTTAATTGTGTTCTAATACAAATGTATTCTGAAGTATCACATGTGTTTATTTCATATTTCATTTCATTTTCATTTATTCATTTATATAGCACTTTACACAACCACGGTGGTGGTGACCAAAGTGCTTAACAATATTCATATGAGCAGTATATTCTTAATATGGGAATAATCATTAATATGCTGGTATATTCTGCCTCTGTCTTAGTCAGAAAAACTATGTCAACGTTGAATTATATGTCAGAATGATCTTCCAGTCTTGGTTTAAATTGTTTGAGACAGTGAATCAAGTCATAGACGAAAGTTCTAGACACTGTCTCCTATCCTCCCAAAACATTTCTTTCGGTTTTTCTAAACAGACTTTCTGTTGACCTTGAAGTTTTCGCTCCACGTTTTCACTCTCCTCGCTTGGTCCACAACCAATCAGAAAACTATGTTTCTAATCTCAACACTTTAGAAAAAAAGTTTTGTTTCCGGAACGCTTCAGAGTTGGAGAGAGTTTTCAGAGTTTGAAGGAGTTTGAATGGACAGCAAAAACTATCATGTCCTTTCTCTTTAAGCTGAATTAAGTTGCAGTCATAAATCAAAGACTGGCTTATCAGCCAAGAATTTACAACATGCCGTTATAAATTCAACAAAGCTAAAAAGCTCAACGTTCTTCATGAACTTTTCCAACTTTTCCAGAACTTTTCCAACTTTTTTTTCTGGAAGGGATACAGGCAACAGGAAGACTATTTATCCTATGAATTATTGAATGGATAAGGGGTATGATAATATAAGTTAAACTTCATCATACTCCTTTTCAGACTCACAGTCACCATTAGAGGAAAGGAAAAGAAACAAATGAATATTAGCATATAAAAATTGGGTATGTTTATTTGATATTAAGATTGTATCTATACTTGGAAACATGAAAGTCTTCATGAAAGTCTACCTTCTCTTAACAGAGGAGGAGGTCTGAGATTTCAACTTTCTAAGACTTATAACTCAGTTTTGGATTTGATTCCGAAACGTTTTACACTGGATGGGAGCAGGGATGTCTTGTCTGTAAATTAGACTAACAAAGTTTCTCTGAGTAGCCTCTGTTGTTGTTTGGGAGGTGTTTTTTGTCAATTTACATACAGTTTGTGTCTTCTACCAGAGACCTCAAGGGAACCTCCTACTGTTAAGGTGTGATCTTTCAATTTACATGTATGTGTTACAAACCCCCAGGTGTGATGTGTTGTTTTGTCAATTTAAATAGAATGGGCATGTTAGGTATTTTGTGGTGTTATTTCAGTTTCCAATTTCATATGTTGGTGCGTGGCTTGTATAAAACTTCTCGTTCTCACAGCTTTCATTCATTCAGAATTGAAAAAGACTTCTGGACAGAAGTCGAAACGTTTTCTGCAACAAATAAAGTCCAGTTGATCCTGTATTGAACGCCTTTTTGATGAAAGTCTTCAGTATTATCAAAAAAGGCGTTCAATACAGGATCAACTGGACTTTATTTGTTGCAGAAAACGTTTCGACTTCTGTCCAGAAGTCTTTTTCAATTCTGAATGGAAGCTGTGAGAACGAGAAGTTTTATACAAGCTTACAAGTCACGCACCAACATATGAAATTGGCTCAAATTCTCGCACAGCTTTTAGGGTATCCTTCCCAAAATGAAAAGCAATATGCTGGTGAAGATTCTCAGTCGTCCAGGACATGATGAAATCAAAAAAGGCGTTCAATACAGGATCAACTGGACTTTATTTGTTGCAGAAAACGTTTCGACTTCTGTCCAGAAGTCTTTTTCAATTCTGAATGGAAGCTGTGAGAACGAGAAGTTTTATACAAGCTTACAAGTCACGCACCAACATATGAAATTCTCAAATTCTCGCACAGCTTTTAGGGTATCCTTCCCAAAATGAAAAGCAATATGCTGGTGAAGATTCTCAGTCGTCCAGGACATGATGAAATCAAAAAAGGCGTTCAATACAGGATCAACTGGACTTTATTTGTTGCAGAAAACGTTTCGACTTCTGTCCAGAAGTCTTTTTCAATTCTGAATGGAAGCTGTGAGAACGAGAAGTTTTATACAAGCTTACAAGTCACGCACCAACATATGAAATTGGCTCAAATTCTCGCACAGCTTTTAGGGTATCCTTCCCAAAATGAAAAGCAATATGCTGGTGAAGATTCTCAGTCGTCCAGGACATGATGAAATCAAAAAAGGCGTTCAATACAGGATCAACTGGACTTTATTTGTTGCAGAAAACGTTTCGACTTCTGTCCAGAAGTCTTTTTCAATTCTGAATGGAAGCTGTGAGAACGAGAAGTTTTATACAAGCTTACAAGTCACGCACCAACATATGAAATTGGCTCAAATTCTCGCACAGCTTTTAGGGTATCCTTCCCAAAATGAAAAGCAATATGCTGGTGAAGATTCTCAGTCGTCCAGGACATGTATGCAACAAATAAAGTCCAGTTGATCCTGTATTGAACGCCTTTTTTGATTTCATCATGTCCTGGACGACTGAGAATCTTCACCAGCATCTTCAGTATTATGTTTTGTGGTGAAATGTCTGTCTGAAATAAAATTTATCATCATCATTTATCATCATCATCATCATCATCAACTTCGAGGAACGTCTGGTCTTGAAGTCAACCAAGAGCTGACACTATTTCTGATGATCTACGCGGAACCCAGGAGACGTTGAAAAGTAAACAAATAACCAGTTCGGACGTACTGGGCCTGCAAGAACTTTGTATGCCTGAAAGGCTGGGGCCATCTCTTTACCAGACTGGTCGTCGCAAGTTAATGAGTCTGCTGTTTACAAACATACCTGGAGTATTAGCCAAAGTCTGATGGAAAGTGTCATTTCTGGTAACATACACAAGACAAATTAATTTCCTTTAAACTATTTCTTCCTCTTCTCCTACTTCCTCCTTTCCCATATAATTTTAAGCTGGTAACTACATGAAACTAGAGCCTACAGATAAAAAAGTAATATGTCAACTTATTACTGATGTCTGTTGTGTTACAATTAAATGTGCTGATGCGTTTAATTTGTAAGAAATTGAAATCAGTCAATCAAGTTTAATGGTGTTAATTTTAGTTGATTTATTTTAAATAAAAGGTAGTGTCTTTGGCATACCGACTAAAATCAACATTTCATTGTCACTTTATGGCCTTATGGTTTATTGTCCATCATAAATGATCACAGAAATATTGGGTAAACCTAAAAAAGAAAAGAATCCGTGAATTACTATTCAATCTGAATAAGTAATGAATTAAGGTAAAGTGTGTCAGTTTAATACTGACACACCAAAGATGCTTTACAGTCACCATCCAACATTCATTTGTGAGGGATTTGATGCCAAAATTAATTTCTATATAAAATCGTTGCAGTTGCAATCATGTAAAAGTAAACTTACAGATGATTATCCATGTTAGCTTTGAGATCTGTGCGGACAAACTACAGGTTTCACATCAAAGTTCATGCTCAATAATCCAGTAAAAAAAAAAAATCCAACAAAGTCAGGTCATCGGGACTGTTTCCTTTTGTTGAAACATTTTGTCTTTCATCCAAAGGACTTCATCAGTCTGAGGAGTCACAACAAACTCAGTCCCACAAGCAGCACACTCACATAATGGGTCAACCAGTTTTATGGTGATAAGGTGATAAAATGGTTTCTGGAGCCCGCCCTCTTTCCCGACAACTTGTCTGAGGCATCTATGGCAAAAGCGGTTCAAAACGTCAAAGTTCATGCTCAATAATACTGATTTTACACTATTTTGTATTATTTCCATTAGGCATTCAGTCTTCCAAATGATGCCCTCCCCAGCATATATCCTAACCAGAGTTTGATAGCTCAGTTACCATGCAAGAATTAAACACAATTGTAAACAAACAATTGCATCCTCAACTTAAATTATTTTAAATTATTTTTTTAGGTCTGGCCCTATTATACATGGCTAACTCAGACTAACCTGTGTAAATAAAGGTTGAATGAAAAATTATATATCTAATGTGAAAAACACAAGGACATTTACAGATTTGGACATATAAACATAATATAGACTATAATGTAATTTATTAATAAGTATAGGTGATCTAATGCAAACTTTAACAACCTAACTTTTTCTTGCACTTTACAATGATGTTTACAATGAACAAGATACCAGCCAAATGTAGCCTCCTAAGGGATGAGACCGGTGAGGAGGAGCTGGAGCTAAGGTTTCCCTCAAACAGACAGCTGTGGAGAAGGGGTCAGCAGAAACGTCCTGCTGCACTTATCTTGTCTACAATTTAAATGTAAATACTGTAATATTTTAAATAAACAATCCACACTGTATGGATTGTTTATTTGAAAAGTTACAGTATTTAAATTTAAATTATTTCTTTAAGGAGGGAGATTGGGAGTGACAGATGATGAGTGTGATTACAGCCTGGCACAGGTCATGACAAACTTTACTGAACTTGAACTTGGACTACTGTATCCCTACTTCACGGTTTTTCACTTATTGCGGGTGGCGTAGTCCCAACACCAGCGATAAACGAGGGACTACTACAATGATTGTTGATTATTTTATAAATGTCTGAAACCGATTTTTAAGCCCTAAACTTTATAAAAGCTTTAATGCTCTTTTGAGATGATTTTTTCTTTTGTTGAAATTTAACAATATTCATAAAAAATAGCTCAGCATTAAATGGTTGAAGCTTTATTTGTCCTTTATACTTACAGTATATGTTTCAGTTTAAAAATATGGCCACATAGGAAAACATGAAATTAAGAAAGCTAATAAATATACAAGAAAAAACCCATCATGATAATTATGAATTTTAAATTTGAGGGGGAAAAAAGAGTAGATTTCACAGTGCCTCGTACAAGTTGTAATCAGAACTTAAAACTCTGTAAACAATTAGGACTTTGAGACATTGCACTGTTTTCATCTCATGCACAAACACACACACCTTTTAAACAGAAAATGATGAGTGTAGATATTCCGTCATTAGATAGAACTTTCTTTTTCTCCCCAAAAATGTTTAAAATATCTACTAATGGTTTTGCATCACCCTAACTCTGAATAGTTTTCCAACTCTACCCAAAAGACAAATGTAAGCATTTACTCCATTCATTTTCATCTGTATAATGTTGCAATAGAATAACAAAAAAAAAGATGGGAAAAAACTATTGCCATATATTCTGTTTGCAGCTAGTCTCCCACTGTCTCCGCACGAGTGTGTGTGGCGGAGTGTGACTGCTGTGTGCATACATACACAGACAGAGAGAGGTGTAGTGACAGCATGAGAGAGGTGCATGCTTGTGTAACGAAACCCATAATTACAGGGTGAGAGACAGGTATTGTTTGTGCGATTGACAAGTCCCTTTCAGTCATGAGTGCAGTTTTCTGTCAAAAGCCTGTTTTTCTTCTGTCTTTTCTTTTTCTCCCCAGAAGGCCGAGCACCTTCTGCCTTTGCATAAAAGGCATCACTTGCCTGGATAGGGAGTGTGTTTGGTGATAATACATGATTTGCATTTTATTCTTGGATATGACAGGCTCTGTAATAGTACTGTAGAAACCCATACTTAATTTACATTGTGCCCTTATCTGGTAGCACAGCTCTTTGTTAAGGAACAAATATTCAAAACACATGACATTTCTCTGCATGATACAGTGGTAATATGGTCAGCTGATATACATGTGTATTATGACAAAAAAAACAGGCAACTGATATGTTGTGGGTGTTGTGGTAAAGGTGCACCGGTGTACACACTTTGAACTAAGGCTTTGTTAGCATATAGGCCAATGGAACAATCAACAAAGGTTTGTTTTTGCCATGAAAAAGATAAAGTTATGTTGCAAATATCAAGCTTGTTTGCTTAACCATTTTTCACAGGGAGTCTTCATGTTAGATGTCATTCTTGTCATGGCATTCTCAGGTATTTGATTTCACATGTGTTTTCACATCCTAATATTTAAATGTATTTTGCACGGTGAAGACAATATATAATACGCTTTCCGTCTTCAAGTGCAGACCCTTCAAACAACGTAGGCAATTTTATCGAACATGGCATTTCACCCTGACTGATGTTCAAGAATACATGCTGCAGGAGGAGTGCATATTGTTGCATATCAGGTAAGTGTGTCTGGGTGTATGAGTCCTCAGCTATTACATATTTTTAATTCCTCCTTACATGCCACTGGAGAATAAAAGAAGCAATGCGTCCATGTAATTGAGCCATATTATTGTTGAGTTTAGGGTTCTTCTGGGATATGAGAAGAAGATGAAGGAAGACACAAGCTTAGCCCTGGAGGCAGAGACACAATCTGCTGTACATACACATGCTTAGATATGAATTAACTTCATTCTCAATGAGCTGATTGCTTACGGTACTTTTTTCTGCATAACTGTAGTGCACACATACTGTGTTGGCCAATTGTATATAGTATTACATTTGACATACATACATACATACATACATACATACATACATACATACATACATACATACATACATACATAATAATAATAATAATGAATTCAATTTATAACGCACTTTTCATTAATGAAAATCTCAAAGTGCTACATACATACATACGTTTGTTTGTTTAAAAAAATGACTTTGTTAAGAAGGGGCAGATATGATAAGATATTCTTCTTCTTCTGCTACCTTTTATTTTATATGTATTTTATTAATTTGAATTTGAAATGGTATTTGTGTTTTTAATTATTATGAAATAAATAAACATTTAAAACAAAACAAAACAATACATACATACATACATACATACATATATATATATATATATATATATATATATATATATATATATATATATATATATATATATATATATATATATATATATATATATATATATATATATATATATATATATATATATATATATATATATATATATATATATATATATATATATATATATATATATATATATATATATATATATATATATATATATATATATATATATATATATATATATATATATATATATATATATATATATATATATATATATATATATATATATATATATATATATATATATATATATATATATATATATATATATATATATATATATATATATATATATATATATATATATATATATATATATATATATATATATATATATATATATATATATATATATATATATATATATATATATATATATATATATATATATATATATATATATATATATATATATATATATATATATATATATATATATATATGATCAGTGCTTAAAATCATAGGAAACATATTGGTATTACCAGTGAGATCCTGTCAGCTAGCCTGAGGAAACGTGCACATTTGAAAATTGCTAGGTCTCATCTGCCACCTGTGTCTTTTATCAAATGTTTCTGTCATATATATATGAGGCTGTGGGACTGCTCAGCTGACTGTCACCTCCATTTGAGTTCAGTGATTCCAACTTTATCGGACAGGATGTGTCAAATAAGGCACAATTTGATTTCTATGTGAACTGTTTAAGCGTGTGTGCTTTTGCTTGTTTTGTGACAGGAAGACAAGCCCTCGAGCAAAGAAATATATTATTTTACTTATTGAGTGTTATACTGGTGACTTCTTTCTCACCAGAGATTATTGGAAGTGCTAACCATGTTTTCAGTCTGTGGCACGTCCCTCTATCATGTACGCCTGTCGACGGGCAGCTATTGCAAATTAATTCCCTTGGGATGCTAATCCATGGCCACAGTAATATTGAAATATTTAGGTTCAGAAGAGAACTATCTCATTGATCCTGAAACCAAATTAAAACAAAGTTTAGACTGAGAAGAGTTTGATTGTGGCAAATATCTTGTGGAAAAAAATTCCCAAAGGAATTACAATTTGCCTTTGCATTCCCCGGCCCTTCACAGTTTAATAACTCAATAGATTACCTGCCACACTTTCCAAGGACATTAAACTAAGTTCTTATCAGAATCAATAGAAAAGGGCGTTTTGAATATCAGCAATGCTTAGTATTACACACCTAATTCCCCACACCAAACAGGCGCCTAATTTTAATTATAACTTATAGAATGTTTTTTTATTATAACACTGTAGAGTAATGTAATCTGTCAACACGAAGAGGATAGGACATCATTAGAAAGAAGATATGTCAATAGTTTGGGAAACAAAAAGGAAGCAATATGTGAGCAAGAACATCTCAGAAAAAAAAACTATATTTAAATACAGCTGACTTTTTAAATAGAAGACTTTCTTACATGTGTACTGTGCAACGTGTGTGCACTTCAGAACTATATTTCTGACAAGTCACAGATACGACGGTTTAATAGGGTCCACTTGCTTTGTCAAAGGCAAGAAGGTCTTTGGAAGGTCTTTTTCAAGTATGACGCTCATTGCTGCAGACTATTTACCCTCACTTGTGCCTTTATTTATCGCATGGTTCCACACAATGAATTATCTAATGTCTTATAGGCTGTAAATTTCCCTAATGCATTTCTACAGCCTTTCCCCAGGCCTAACTAACAAATGTGTCCATGTGCACACACAAACACACACAACAAATGGAAAGAAATACACAGGATCTTCACAATCAATACATGACTGACGTCACCCTTTGTAGGACTACTTCCCAAATTTGATTGAAAACTGAGCTGACGCAGTGACCAAAAGAAAGACGTGATAAACACTTCTGCTGTAAGAAATCCTTGTGTCCTTTTGGGGTCCTTGTGAAAGCAGTAAACATACTGTCATCAATCCATAAGTGAGAGTACCACAATATTGTTTACAAGAGCAGCTCATTACACAGTGTAGCAGAACATGCTAACTTAATTTAATGTGAGGTTTATTGTGGCCTGGGCAGCAGAGAACCATTGTCCCAGAGCAGAAGTCTGTGCCATGCTGGATCTGGGTTGCTAAATTATGACTAAAGTTGCAGATAAATTGCCCTGTGCTCATCTAACCTACTTACTGGTTTCCAGACAGACAATAATGAAGCATCATTTGATGCTGAAGTGGAGCACACTGAAGTAATTTGCTATTACACTGTCAAAGCCAACTCCTATTCAATCACATCACAGACACGCAGAGGTCAAGGTATAAATGGAAGTGAATTGGTGACATGTTGAGACAATGGGATACTCGTTACCTCAACAAGACAGGTTAAGTCACAAATGAACTTTCAATATGAAGGTACAAACAATCAAGGTCAAATTTAACTACGTTCAGTGTTGGCCCTACCATTATTCAAGGAGGGAGCCCCACCCTGTCAACAGAACTGACCGTCGCCCGCCACTTACTCGCACACACCCCACACCCCCGTCTGACAAGTGCTCTTCCAAGGCTGCTAATCTAGGGGAAAATTTGACTTTTAATTCAAACCATTCTAAAATAGAGTTTATGAAAGTGACTACTTATTGATGAATAAAACCAACAATTAATCTCTTTGTAGTGCATAATTAGTTCAAGTATTCTGAAGATATCTATAAATAGGAAGAAAAAAACAATAGACTGTCAATTTAACTCATCTTACTCACATACACACGCTTCATTACATCTGTGGAAGTGGGCTGACATGCTGACAAGCTTCCCACTGAGGACGAGGTCACACTGAAGCTCAGTGATCAGGACTCTCAATGGGGTGCTTTAGGCGTCTTCCCAGTTACCAAATCCAGAGGCATCTCACTATAGCTAGTGCCTCGGGGGAGTAGTCACACTTTTAAAAGACGGAAATTAAGTGGAAAAATGTCTGCTCACTCACTGATGTAATTATCTGTCCTGGATTAACATCTGTTCCCAAGCCTGAGTGCCAAGTCCACTTCAACATGTGCCAGTACCTCGTAGCTGTGCCGGCTATTCATACCTGTGTATCTTGGCACCAGCTGCAGCAACTTTTCACTCTGACATCCCCCCACCCATTCAACATCTGCGTATTTATGTGAACATCTTGGCTGCAGTCATTGAAAGTACCAATGTTGTGACACCAACTAATCAGTTTTTTTCCCAGTTTAACCACAACATCACAGCACCATTTTTCCCCCTTATAAATGGAGTTCTGAAAATAAACTTGAAACTGAAGTAGCACACACTGTATTTGAATTCAATATGTGTGGCCTCAACATATTAACCATATGTCAAGTACTGTAAATATAATGTATACGATTTTGGTGTTTATAAAATAATCCAAGCAGGTGAGACCTATGGCTTTAATTGTTCTTGTTGCTGGGAAGCCTCTGGAAAGCTCATAATAATGTTTCATTCTAAATCATGCCAGACTGGGTCAAAATAAGCGTTCACCTACTGGCTTATTCATGCCTTAACAGCGCTGTTGCGACATAGTTCAGGTAACTCATGTACTGGAGAACCTGCTTGTTATTCAACTTGCAAACATGTGCTGCTAATCCATTATGCATTGGCATTGTTATACTTCTTTTTACACTTCCAACCTTCCTATTAGAAAAGCCAACTTCTGCTCTAGGTGTAAGCAAAATGAGGGCTTCCATCTATGTTGTGGTTATTGACATCAAATAAGCAAAGTATTACACTTTACGTCAGTCTCACTGTGGAAATTTCATCCAATAGAACACACAACATGTCTTTTGATAACCCTTGGGTATACATATTGACTATTCCCAAGAATGTTAAGTCTAATGGGAGCAAATTATAATTGAACTATTTCATGAAAAAGAGAATTTGCCTCTCCTCTTGTTAACTGGGCCCTAATTATCTTTACTCTTTAGTTATTGGAGCAGAGGGGATAGAGCGCTGTCCTCTCTATTAGATCAACTGTCTGGGGAGTTTTTTAGCTATAGGTTAATGAACTGCAGAATATCAGGCAGAATGCAATCACAGCTCAGCCAATATCACCAAGGATATGATGTTTTTGAATATTTGTGTCATAGCTTGGAAAAGTTAGCCCTTTGGGGAACAAAGAAGCAGGTGATTCTTTTCAGAAATGTATAATTTGCAACAATGCCATAGTGGCTCTATTTTTTATAATGCTGAATATTTGAAGTAACCTAGCCTGACTGTAACACAATAAGGCACAGGCTAAATTATATTTTCAAGTGCGCTCATTATAATGCAAGGCATGTTTTACAGAGCTCAGTTAGTATAAGATTTATGTAGCCTTTGCCTTGTCAAATGATTCCATAATTGATTAGATTAATACTGATCAGTGATAATACTGAGCATGGGGTGGACTGAAGTCAGAGTAAATCAGATAATTTAACGTGATGAGTTAGTGTTAATGCCCAATCTGTGATTCAATCCTTTCAAAAAATGTATGATGTAAAAGATTAACAAATGTTCTAAAGGAAAAAGACAAATATTTAATTTATTGATTTTTTTTATATAAGTAAAGCAACATTTCCGTTTTTTTTTTTTTTTTTTTTAATTAATTTGTTACAATAACCCTTAATAAAGCAGCCACTAGGGAGCACAAGCTAGTGCATGTCTTGTGCTAGTACCAAGCCCAGGTAAATGGTGAGTGTTGTGTCAGGGAAGGCATTTGACGCAAAACACTTTTGTCAAAACTAATATGCAAGTTCATCTAAGCGGCACCATATGGGATCGATCAAGGACCAGAATAACGATGACCACCACCAGTGCTGTTGACAAACAGGGTGCTGGCAAAAATGGTGCTGCTGTTAGTAGACAATATGAGGAGGGAAACGTTTCAGGAGACAGAGCGAGAAGAGGGATGTCAAGAACATAGGACTGAGGTTGGCAACTCGAAATGTGGGAGCAATGATAGGCAAACGTAGAGGGCTGGCTGGCATGATGCAGAGAAGGAAGGTAGGTCTTTTATGTGTCCACAAGACCAAGTGGAAGGGCAGCAAGGCTTGCAGCATCGGAACATGGTTCAAACTGTTTTACCATGGCGTGGATAGCAAGATAAATGGAGTAGGGGTGGTCCTGAAGGAGGAGTTAGCCAGGAATGTAGTAGAAGTGAAAAGAGTGTCAGATAGGGTTATTTGTCTGAAGGTAGAAGTAGAAGGTCTAATGCTACACTTGTAAATGTTGTCAGTGGTTATGCTCCATAGGAGTTAAATGTGACATACCTGTAGAGGAGAAAGATAAATTTTGGAAGGATCTGGATGAAGTGATGGAAAAATGCCATGCTTCCTTGGAGGATACTGATAGATGTAAGGGATTATGAGGAGGTCAATATTAATACTGACCTCTTTACCTTAATTAATTTACTTATTCAGATTGAATAGTAATTTCACGGATTCTTTTCTTTTTCAGTTTACCCAATATTTCTGTGATCTTTATGATGGATAAATAAACAGAGCTATAGAGTGACAATGGACACGTTAACTTAGTTGGTATGCCAGGCGACACTACCATTTATTTAAAATAAATCACTAAATTAACACCATTACACTTGATTGATATGATTTCACTTTCTTTCAATTTAATACGTCAGCACACTTAAATTCAACACAACAGACTTCAATACTGGATGTTAACATATTTAGTCTGTGGGCTCTTTAGCTTAAAATAGTTTCCAGCTTTAGCTTAAAATAGTTTCCAGCTTAGAATTGAGGGAAAGGAGAGGAGGAAAGATTTAAGAAGAATTGGGAGGTTAAGAGAGGAAGTTTATCTTGCATTTATGAAACCAGATGACACTCTTCCATACGCGTCCAGCTAAGATATCATCACACCTCCAGCAAGCAAACAGCGGCTCCTTTACCTTAAGACGTCCGCCTCGGTTCTGGTAAAGAGCTGTGATCAGCCTTGGACGAACGAGTCGTCGGTCCCGCAAGTCCAAGCTGGACTCCACACGTGTTTACCTTGTCGGTGTCGGTGATACTCGCTTTCGTCGGCAGAAGCCGTGGCAGTCGTGGTTTTTGGCTCAAGATAACTTATTCCAGGAAGGAATAACAAAGTTTTGAGCTTACGCTCATTCGACGTGGACTCATAACAGCAGGTTATCAGTCCTTAGCTGAAGACGAAGGTCGTTAGCTCTTGACCAAACGTACCCCAGCTCTTTGGGAAAGGTTCACATCTCTTTGAAGTTCCCAGAAACTCTGAAGCGTTTCAGCAAAACTTAGAACTTAAAGAAGGATCATGAGAGGAGTGAGGCTTGTCTCTTTTTCATTGGTCCACTTGTTATCACTATTCAAGGTGAAATTCAGCGCAGAGAAGGAAATTGTTTAGGAAAAGTATCTGAGTGAGAGACTTTCAGACGCTAGATGAGAGTTTTAGCTGAAACTCGACAAAAACAATTTCAGTGTAAGTCAGTTTGACATTTTAGCTGAACTTTGACACCTTTTCACTTGCAGAAATGACACATTGATGTTTCACATTTAAAGAATAACAGCATATAACATATATCATGAAAATGACAAAAGTTATTCTTTTGATCACATTAGAATAAAATCAAAGATAGAAATAGTCTCTTTTGATGACTATATTCTCAGATTACAACTAATGGAATGATTTTGTGGTAAATGTCTTGCTTTACTGAGAGGTCAGTAAAGGTCATCACTGGACAGTTCAAAAACCTTAGTTTGACCCTGGGTAGGTCCACTACATCTCCCCCCTTTTGGAAGCCATCGCCAGTCCTTGGGGATGGGGTCCAACACGAAAGGAAACCTTGAACTGTCTTTGATCTTGAAGTAATCCAGCAAGTGGAAAAGAAAAATCAAAAATTATAATCCCATAAAGTTTTTGGAAATTCCATACTGTTCGGAGGTAATCCCATTGCGAAAAGCTTCTAATCCTTTGGAAAACAAAGTCTGTTAACTCTTGGAAAACAAAGTCTTATAATCCACAGCGGTAATTCCACAGCAGTAATTCCACAACGAGATAGTTTTGTTGATTGATCAGCAACAATTGTTTTCATAATCAGCATGTAGAGGGGATCCCTCGATTGACGCAGAGGAGGCGACCCTTGGATGGAGGTTGAAGACCAAGCGTTGGAGCTGCAGGTCCCCACATCGAAGGTTGTTGGCTGGTTGGTTTCCAGTCAGTGCCACTCTGGTTCTATGTGTCATGCAATTATGTGGTTTTTTAGGTGGGCTTATGATTGGGATTTTACATTAGGCCCTACCTATATGCACCTGGTATGTAAGCTATCATGGTTTAGATCAGCTACAATTACCAATTAAGGGGTGGATCAATTCTGTAAAATTAGATATAGGGATCTGTACCTATAAAATTTTGGAGGGCTTCTGTAACGAAGGCCTCTAATTCCAAACTATTCCTCCATTCATTACTTAGTTTAGGTTAAACTAAAATAAAAATGAAATATAGTTTGATCTAAATGTCTGTTGTCTTTTAGACGAACGACGCAAGATTTGGTATTCCTAGTAAATTTTGAAGTCTATGGCGAGACTCATCAAAATGAATAGGTAATCTAGAATAGAAACGATCGAATCGGTTCAATTTAGAAATTGTGAGACCAGTGTAGTTTATGGTACCTTGAGTAGCTTTAAACTACATTGACTCTTCGACGATTGAGATTTAACAAAACGAACTGCATGTTGGCATAGTTAAATCCATATCATTCATTAACCAATGTTAATACAAAACCTTTTTGGCTGGGAGTGTTCAGAACCAAACAATATCTCAACTAATGACAACAGTAATGACTAAACAACAAGGAAACAACGTTTCACTGCTTCGACACACTCTTGTCGTCAGATTCCAAAGTGCAACACACAAGAAAAACAGGTCTCAACTTTATGACCGAGGTCAAATTAAATCTTGTGGATTTAAATGGTTGTTAAGATTAGTTTTTGTTGTGGGTGTTAGACTTAGCGCTTCTAAGTTCAAATTGGACAATGCGACTTATAGGGTGGAAAATACGGTAGTTTAAACCTGATTAGTTTATTTACTAACTTGTGTTTGGACGACCTTATTATCCCATGAAGTCGGTGAGTTTGTGAGATCTTTGTCTTTTGTGGAGTCATTGAACGCCTTGTAAGGTTTGATCTGATTTCGATGTACCCATTTAGCAATTGGCTCTTTGCGGCCTTTGCTGATTTTGATTTCGTAGACGACTGAGGACACTTTGTCTGTTATCAGATGAGGTCCAGTCCACCTGGGCATTAGTTTGCGGGCGAGAGTTCCGGTCTCGGACCCTCCTTTCCCGGTTGCTGGGGCGAACGTATAGTACCAGACTCTGTCTCCCACTTGGAGTTCATTGTGAGAGGCCTTTTGGTCGTAGTACGCCTTACGTCCTTCAGCAGATTTTTCCAGGTTTTTCTGGGCGAAAGCAAAAGTGTTTCTGAGGTGTACATTCAAATCTTTCATGTATTGTTGTGTGGTGTAGGCTGTCGCCATGGCGGCGTCGCCTGGTTGGTACAACAGGTGTAGAGGGAGAGTCATTTGTCGACCGGTCATCATCTCGAAGGGAGAGATGCCAGTTGATGTGTGTGGAGTGGCTCTTATGGCCATGAGGACCAGAGGGAGTTTCACGTCCCAGTCCTTGTGGTTTGCAGCCACGTATTTCTTCAAAATACTCACCACAGTTCTGTTTGCTCTCTCTACTTGGCCTGAAGCCTGTGGGTGGTAGCCGACATGAAAGTTGGCCTTGACGCCTAGCGTCTTCCACAGTTCTTTCATCACTTCACCTGTGAAGTGTGTACCTTGGTCTGAGTTCACCCGAAGGGGAAGTCCAAACCTTGAAAATATATGATTCATTAACAACATAGCAGTGGTTTGTGCTGTGTCGTTGGGAGCTGGTAGGCATTCTACCCATTTGGTAAATGCACAAGTTACCGTGAGAAAATATTTATTTCCTCTAGAGCTCTTAGTGAGTGGTCCAACCCAGTCGATCTGGAGGTCAGACCATGGGAATGCAATGCCTCTGCTTTGCAGTGGTGCTCTGTGAAGTGGTCTGGTTGGCTGAAACTGGCCACAGACCACGCACCCTTCAATGTAGTCCTTGACATCCTTTTTCATTCCAGGCCAATAGGCAATTTGTTTTAATGCCGTCAGCGTGGCTTTATCTCCTTTGTGTCCTGCGGACGGGAGATCATGGGCATGAACTAACATCACCCCCCTTTGGTCATGGGGAACCACGAACACAGGTGAGGACGTTGGTCCATGAGCGAAAGTTAAGATGCCCTTGATTAGTTTTAGCTGTTTGCGCAGCTGATAGAGGACCTTAAGGTCTGGATCGGAATCCAGGTCGTCTTTAGACGGACTATTTTTGTTCGGATCAGTCAGGTACAGTATCATGGAGTTGATAGCAGGATCCGACTTCTGTAGTTGGATGATGTCTGGGTCAGTCAGTGCGGGTCATACAGAGACTGCGTTGTCAGCAGGTCTGGCCATAGACCACACACCCTTCAATGTAGTCCTTGACATCCTTTTTCATTCCAGGCCAATAGGCAATTTGTTTTAATGCCGTCAGCGTGGCTTTATCTCCTTTGTGTCCTGCGGACGGGAGATCATGGGCATGAACTAACATCACCCCCCTTTGGTCATGGGGAACCACGAACACAGGTGAGGACGTTGGTCCATGAGCGAAAGTTAAGATGCCCTTGATTAGTTTTAGCTGTTTGCGCAGCTGATAGAGGACCTTAAGGTCTGGATCGGAATCCAGGTCGTCTTTAGACGGACTATTTTTGTTCGGATCAGTCAGGTACAGTATCATGGAGTTGATAGCAGGATCCGACTTCTGTAGTTGGATGATGTCTGGGTCAGTCAGTGCGGGTCGTACAGAGACTGCGTTGTCAGCAGGTCTGGTTGCGGCCTGTGCACGTGTGACTGCCATAACCCTGACTGAAGGTTGTGTTGGCAGAGTCTCGATTAACCAGGAGGGGTCGAAGGACCATAGAGGACCTTCGTCGGCTCCTTCCTTGGCTAAGGAGTCTGCAATGTCATTGTAGTGCTTGTCATCGCCTGGGACTCTAGAATGCCCTGGAACTTTCTTCCAGTAGATCTGTAAGTCGTGTGATGTCACCAAGTGATCACACGCTATGAAAAGCTCTTTGTGTTTGACCACTTTCCTGTCGCTTGTTAGGAAACCATTCAGTTTCCACACAGCGAGGTGACAAGCGAAACTTAAACGAGCATAGTTAGAGTCAGTGCAGATGACTAGCGTCTTGATGGAGCGTTCTACTACCATCTGGAGAGCTATTAGGATTCCTGCAATCTCAGCGTACTGAGAAGTCTGAGAGCCTAATTTGTAGCTGAAAGTTATCTGTTCTTGGTCTTGGAGGAGAACTCCTCCAACACCTGCCTTACAGATTTTGTCGCGGAGGAATGAAGATCCATCCACGTACAATGTTGTCATATCTTTGCAGATATTGTCATCAAAGAAGTGGTGATTCGGGTCTTCAGTTACTGGGGATTTTTCCTCAACCGGCGGCTGGGTGGCTGGTACATCTTGTGTACACTTCTGGCAGATTGCCAAGTCCGTCCCCAGATGAGACTTCTTGTTTTGACCATAACGTATGTCTAGGTTAAAACTTTGAAGCGCCATGAGCCACGTTGCAACACGTGAACTTTGACACCTTTTCACTTGCAGAAATGACACATTGATGTTTCACATTTAAAGAATAACATCATATAACATATATCATGAAAATGACAAAAGTTATTCTTTTGATCACATTAGAATAAAATCAAAGATAGAAATAGTCTCTTTTGATGACTATATTCTCAGATTACAACTAATGGAATGATTTTGTGGTAAATGTCTTGCTTTACTGAGAGGTCAGTAAAGGTCATCACTGGACAGTTCAAAAACCTTAGTTTGACCCTGGGTAGGTCCACTACATAAAGAAGTACAGAGAGAGTCAGAAATAACTTCATTGCATCTTTGTGGATTTAGAAAAGGCATATTATAGGTTGCCGAGGGAGGAGGTGTGGTATTGCATGAGGAGATTTGGAGTGGCAGTGAAGTATGTTAGACTGGTACAGGACATGTGTGATGATAATAGGACAGTGGTGAGATGTGCTGTAGGAGTTACAGGTAGTTTCTTCAAGGTAGAGGTGGGATTGTATCAAGGACAGTTTCTGAGCCCCTTCTTGTTTTCTCTGATGACTTAGTCTAGAAAAAAAACTGTCCAGATGACCTGACTGAGCATTATTGAATTTGGTAGCTGGATGATTGAGCATGAACTTTGTTGCTCTGATGATGTACAAACAGATGAGGTCCGGTGGAATTCCTGTGGACTATGATGTGTGCAGATGTCTTTGTGATCTGTAGTAAGAACATGGAACAGGTGGAAGAGAACTTAGAGAGGTATGTACTTGAAAGAAAAGGAATGACTATCAGCTTTAGTTAGACAGAGTACGTGTGTGAATGAGAGGGAGGTCGGTGGAACAGTAAGGCTACAAGGAGCAGAGGTCACAAAGTTGCAGGACTTTAAAGGTCCACTGACATGATTTTTTTTACTATTCATAAAATTGCTCAAAATATATATATTTTATCATTTAAATATGTTCGTTTTTGCAAACAAAATGATAAATCACTTTAATTTTGCTTTAAAAGTGATTTTGAACTTCAAGCCGTGTTTAATCATGGGAAATCCGATTACACGCGAACGCACCATCTGTGATGTCACACCGGGCAGAGCTCTGGGCTTGTCACAGTGCGCAGGTATGAGCAGCTCGACATGAAGGAAGTCTGATACAGCATCAGACCTAAATTAGATCCTGTTGTTTCTTGTTCCATCACCCAAACTATTTTCTGCTTCCCAAAATGAAGACAAATAGCTCAAATCTTCACATAGATTGATAAATTCGTCCAGTTTTAAATTGTCCGCTATTAAAGACACCACAGCCCTCTGCCCAGTGTGACATCACATATGGTGCGTTCGAGTGTAATCGGATTTCCCATGATTAAACACGGCTTGAAGTTCAAAATCACTTTTAAAGCAAAATTAAAGTGATTTATCATTTTGTTTGCAAAAACAAACATATTTAAATGATAAAATATATATATTTTGAGCAATTTTATGAATAGTAAAAAAATCATGTCAGTGGACCTTTAAATGCGTGGGTTCCACTGTCCAGGAAAATGGGCAGTGTGGTAAAGACGTGGAAAAGAGAGCCCAGGCAGGATGGAGTGGATGGAGAAAAGTTTCAGGAATTATTTGTGACAAAAAAGTGTCAGCAAAGGTCAAAGGAAATGTTTATAAGACAGTGGTGAGACCAGCTATGTTACATGGTCTGGATACAGTGGCATTGGCAAAAAGACAGAAGAAAGAACTGGAAGTGGCGGATATAAAGATGTTAAGGTTCTCTGGAGTGACAAGAATGGATAAGATTAGCAATGATGTTATTTCCATGTTAATTACAGTTTTTTTAAGCACTTTGGTCACCATCACTGTGGTTGTGTAAAGCTCCATAGAAATAAATAAACTAAATGAATGAATGAAATGAGATCAGAGGTACAGTACAGGTTGCACAACTGGGAGATAAAGTTAGAGAAGCCAGACTGAGATGGTGTGGACATGTCCAGAGGAGGAACAGTGGGTACGGTATATTGGTAGAAGGATGCTAGAAATGCAGCAGCAGGAAAGGGATAAAGAGGAAGGCCAAAGAGGAGATATATGGATGCAGTTAGAGAGGACATGGAGGTAGTTGGAGTGAGAACAAAGGATGCAGAGGACAGAGTGAGATGGAGGAGGATGACTCGCTGTGACAACCCCTGAAGATGATGAAGCCAAAATAAAAAGAATAAGAAGTTTAACTAAAATCCTCTTATAACGAGATGGGATGGTTACCTCTATTTTGTCCAATCTTTGGAAATTTGAATGTACAAATGTATTTCAAATGGGATAAGCAAATTAATGAACTCCAGAAATAAATCTAGATGTTAGCACACCAGAGTTAGCAGGATCCTTCATTTTTGTTCATGATCCCTGAAAATAATGTCAACCACAAGCTCATGTGATAATGTAAGAGCTCTTGAGATCAGTCGGTGCTTAAAGAACATAATTAAATTTACAATTATGCTAATGTTATCACTATAACTGTTTTACAACTGTTTACTGTTCTATAACTTTTTGTGTTGGCTTATCTGTGGTAGACATATTGAACTGGGTTGATTCCAAATGTTCAAGAGGTGTGTTAATGTATAAGCAGTGGTCACTTTCTGTGTTTAATTAAAATTGGATCAGTGGTTCACAAGATATTTTGCTAACAAACAGACAGTGTATATTCAGGTCATGCTAAAGTTTTGACCAAATTTGTAAGTTGGCCTTGTATAACACTTGCAGTATGTGCTGGACATGGCTCAGTTACAACCCTACCATTTTTATCATCTTTAAAATTTGCTATGTGGAGAGCAACTGCAGAAAGAGATGTCTGGGTATCTTTGCTCAAGCTGCTGCCCCCGCGACCCGACTTTGGAGCAAGTGGAAGATAATGGATGGATGGAAAGCAACTGCTTGAATCCTAAAGGGGCAGCTCAGTGACACAGTAGCCCTGTTTCCATCCATTTTCATTTCGAATTTTGAGCTACCTCGCAAATATGTAAATACAAATTAATGCAGAGCATAAGTGTTTCCATCTACTGGCTTGAAGCGCTTTTTCCAAGCCGCGCACAGCGTCATTACGTCAGACGTCAGCGTCATTACGTCAGACGTCAGCACTGCGCATGTCTACAGTAGACCAGAGAGTAAACAGGAAGTAGCGGTTGAAAACAGAACCCGGTCACACATCTCGTCAAAATGGGGAGAATATTTCAGGTACGTGCTGCTGTCGGGCGAGTTGTATTTATTCTGTCATGCCAACTAGTTTTAGCGAGTTACATGTTGTTCGGAGCGGAAACAGCTGATCAGTCACGTGACGTGAATGTGCGCTACGGCAGCACGAGTCGGCAAATGTGTTTCCATCTGTCGTTTTGCGCAGCTGCTCGGTTTCGCAGCTCCCAAAAACCACCTCAAGCGAGCGTATAAACTTTTTGGCGAATTTCAGAAAGTAACTTCGTATTTTGCCGTTTCCATTAAGCTTTTCTGCTGCGATACTTCAAAATGCGCACCTAGAAACCTTGATGGAAACACGGCTAGTGATTAGCATTGCCACCTCACAGCAAGAAGGTTTCAGGTTTGTCTCCTGGTCTTTCTGGGTGATAATTGCATGTTTGCCCTGTGCACTTGTGGAATTTTTTTCTCCAAAATATTTGTTTCTTCCCACAGACTAAAAGCATGCATTTAAATGATAACTCTAAATTTCCACTTGATGTGAGTGGTTTGTTTTGCTTGTCTCTGTGTGGCCCATTGATGGACTTACAAAGTAAAGAAAAAAAAGTTAAAATATATGTTCCCTTTCAGTCATGTCTCTCGGTGCAACATATGCTATGGGAATTGCGCCCCCGCGTGATTACCTGAAGGAATATACTCACGCCTTTACGGCAAGAGCGTCAGCGTTGTGCCAGAGGCACCACCCTCTGGGTACTTAAGCCGCTGATGCCCATCCAACTTTCTCTATTTAACCTTCACCTCGCTTAAACCTGAACTACCTCTCTTCGCGGGACTTCTCTGTTGCTTCATCGCTCAACCAGAGGTGAGCTTGCTCCCTACACAGAGCGTACGGAGAATTATTCCTGCGTACTACTGGGCTAGCGAAAGCTAGTCCGGCGCATTTTCTCTTAACCCCGAAGTTTTTTCTTCGCCTCTCTCCGCAGACTGCTTCGCTCGATGGCGCTAACTGCGCGAACAACCGCTACCCCTGCTAACTTGTAGCAGGCTAGCCAGCGAAAGCGACGCGACGGAGGAGACATCTCAAAATAAAAGGAAAAGGATTTTGGAAGGACTCGCTCGCCTTATCTCGGACATGCCTCCAGCGAAAGGAAAGCGAAAGACAAGACTTCCAAGGAAAACCAGCAGGATGGCGAGCCCAACCTCGCGCGCCTGTCTTAGCGGATGCGGCTTCCCCCTCGCAGCGACGGACACCCACTAGGCCTGTCTCGTCTGCTTGGGGATGTTACACGCAAAAATGGCGCTGGATGTGCCAGACTCTTGCCCACACTGCATCCAGATGCTGGAGGCGGTGAGGAAGCACCGGGCGGACTTCGTCGCCAAGGCCATGGGCGCCGCTGCAGCGCCAGCGGACCCAGACACCACCGAGCCCCTCACTCCCACGCCGGAGCTAGAGAACATGGCTCTGGATGACAGCACATGAGTCAAATGGGACGACAGCCCTGATGTGCTGGCTTCCATGGTGGACTTAACAGTCGAATTCGACACTCGAGGCATGATGAACGAGGACGAGATCTCGATTTCAGCCTCAGGCAAATTTTCCGCGGAGGACGCAGACGTCAAATACGAGGAACAGGGAGAAGATCTCTCCCGCACCCCGGTACCTGTGCTCCCGGAGACTGACTTTTCCATACCTGCTCTGTTCGACCTGTGTCACAGAGCAGCGGACGCGCTACAGATCCCATGGCCAGAACCTCCGCCTCGTCAACAGGTCACGAGGCTGGCAGGAAACTATTTTTACTCAAAGCAGCAGGCCGCCACGAGGCAAAGGATGCCCGTGTTCCCGGACTTCCTCACAGAGCTGACTCGCACCTGGGCTCAGCCCAGAGCTCCCATGCTGTTACCACTCTTGCAGTTTCTCGACGTGGACTGGATGGATGAGGTGGGAATAGCCAATGTGCCTCAAATTGAGGACACGCTGGCGTCTCACCTGGCTCCCAAGTCATCCGGGACAAAACCAACTCTCCCCAGCAAAGCTTGTCGAGCTTCAGCTTCTCTGCTCGAGAAATGCTACAGAGCTCAGGGACTCGCGGCGCGCATGATGAATGCGTCCGCGTTGATGCAAGCTTACCTGGCTGAAAAACTGCAGCAGCTCCAGGTAACGACAGACAAGCAAGCTGCCGATGACTTGCTGGATGAAGCCCGCAGGGCAACAGACTTTGTGCTCCGCATGATGGGAACAGCTGCTGTTGCTCAAGGCAGAGGCATGGCTGAAGTGGTCATCATGATACGCCATCTGTGGATGACCTTAACAGACCTCCCCGAGGGACAAAAGGTGCCTTTTCTCCACCACTCGATAGAACCGGCGGGATTGTTTGGGAAAGCTCTGGATCGAATTCAGACCAAGCTGGACCAGAGGCGCAAACAGGCTGAAGCTCTCCGGGTGGGCATTCCCAGGAGAACCTTCGCCCCCCCAGGGAGTCAGCTGGGGGCAGACCTGCGCAGCCTCGACACCGCTCAGCAACACGTGCCCCACCGCAAAAGCGACCGGCGTACGAGGACGAGCACCGGCAGAGTCAACCGCCGGCCCACCTCGAACCGAACACGCATGGAGCAAAAACAGGTTTGTCCCTCGCCAGGCGGTCAGACACAGGGCCTCCTCGACGAACCGGGACACCAGACAAAAGCGTACCTGATGAACCAGGTCCACGTCTTGATTTTACACGATCACCCGCCCACGCGGTACGAGGAATGATCTTTTCATGTCCAGACTTTATTTGTAGCACGGTACAAAAAGCTGGTAACTCTGTTGCATGCACAAATCATGTTTTTCCTTCTGTGAGTGACATAAAGTCAAATATGTCGTTACACGTAAGCACAAATAAAGCTAAAAAACAGCCCCTCTCTGTTTTATTGACTCACAAAAAACAAAAACAACAACAAACACAATAACTTCAGCAGAACAGGTCCCTCTGGCCTACCAGCCAACATAAAGGGAGGGGGCCATCTCCCCCCCTCCTTCACGGCTCACGGGGTGTT
>JBBPBX010045233.1:5071-27110 GCA_038048925.1 Garcialebias charrua
TTCAAGGTCGACCTCACCACGCTGACGAGTCCCATGAGCCGTAGGTTGCCTGCAATTCTCATAAATTGCCTCCATCTTACGGTTTAGCTCGTAAATTAGCTGATTTTGCGAGGTCACAGCACGGATCAACCCTTCACACTGGTTCGGAAGCTTTGTCATGGCCGAAACTGCTTTTGATGCCTTCTTCAGTTGTCGATAGAACAGTCCCACCGATGCCAAAAAGCAAAGTCCCTACTATCATAAATCCAATTATGTAAACGTCTTCAACATCCTCCTGAGACAAGACTGTGTGAGACACATCACCTGCCACACTCCCCATGAGTCCAAGACATATCCTGCAGTGTGCGTCTCAGCTGGACACGCCGGTTCCCCAGGACCTTGTCGTTTTGTTGAAAAAAATCTTGTCAATAGAGTTGATCATCCATGATACCAGATCCATAATCTTAATTTATGTTCGGGAGATGCGTACCCCAGTCGCTTCAGGCACACAGAGAGCAGAGCAGGAAGAAGGGAGACGGGGAGGAAAGGCAGAAGCAGCCACCTTCGACCAGAGCAAGGGAGGAAAATAATTATTAGAATTATTAGAATTATTATATATTTATAGTTATTTGATCGATTAGCTTTGTAGAGATATACATAGTAGAGCTCTGTATGAATGGGTAAATGAGGGCACAGATTGTAGTGTAAAGCGCTTTGAGTATCTTGATAAGATAAAAAGGAGATATACAAGTAAAGTCCATTTACCATTTACATTTAGCTGCTTTGTTAGTGTGAGTGTTGCTTGTTTGATTGACTGATTAATATGCAGGTATGTTCTTTGTTTTTAATTTGATCCATCTGTCAGATTCAAAAGTGCTTCCAAACGTCACAAGCTCATAGCTTACTCCTATTTGATTAAAAATGATCGTTTTTCTATCTTGCAGTATTTTTTTAAGTAAAAATGTCTTAGAGGATAGAACATATTTTTTTTAGAAGACAACATTAAAAAGTAAATTAATGAGTTTTATAAATAGAACATAATCTAATTTGGTTTGTTGCAGTATCTTGGGTGAATAACAAGTTGGTTATAAAGGTCATAAACATTACAGAAAACAGATGGTGATTCCATAATAATCTTATGTAACATTATTGGTAGCACTGGCCTATAGTTTTATGTAATTTTGGTTTGCAGATTAAAGATTAGAGAATGTGACATGCAGGATGTGGAAAAAAAAAGTTGTAATTATAACTTGAATGTTGATACATGCATAACTTAGCAGATGTGGAAAACTACAGACCCTTGGGGGGAGGGTTTAGGTGGAGGAAGAAGGAAACCTTAGAAAAAAAAATGCACATTTTAATTAAAATAAAGTGGGAACAAAATAAAAAACAAACACAATTCATGAAGGGAAAACAAAACAACACTTTTTATACGCTTGTCAAAGGCAGAATATGTTACAATGCACTGTCTGTAAACCTTCTCTTTTCTGGACCATAACTTCTGATAGCTCAAAATATTTTAATGTAACTTGATTGACATATGTATAACCATTATAATGTCATGCAATGTTTCATCACACGAGTTTCAATGTCAAGGTCATAAATCAAGGTAAATATATTTGCTTATTTGGGCTATAACAACTGATTCACTCAAGATAATTTAATGAAACCATACACATTTATCATCACAAAAAGTGTCACGTACATGTCATAAACCCTATTTCATGGTCAAGGTTGCAAATCAAGATCAAACATGTTTGCTTGTTAGGGCTATAACTTCTGATCCCTACTTCTTGGTCAAGGTCACAAATCAAGGTTAAATGTTATACAAGGTATTTGCCTGTACAGGCCATTGCCACAGATTGGTGTATTGCTGTATATTAGTTTGTTGATGTGCGTACATAATAATGTGCTGTATGCTGTACTTGTGTTAAGAAATTTCCTGTCCACTGAGCTCAGCATGCACAATATCCATTCAACTTCTGAAGATTTTAGACGAAATACTAATTGCTGTGCATGCTACTATTTTTTTTTACACATTTTATGGCACACCTGCAGTATAATGAGTGAAATCCACACTATCATTATGCTGCAAATGTGCCATAAAATGTAACTTTTATGTGTATTTGTTTAATTCAGTTGACCTCAAATACTTTTAACAGAGATGCAATGACTCTGAACTCACTTACCTGTAAGTCTTATGTGTTTGCTTTGTGTGTGTTTAAAACATAGTATAAGTGCCCGAGTTACATGCAGATGTTAATCAGTTCAGAAGCTGCCTACGTCAGCCCAACGGCTCACTGATTTCACATCATGTAGAACCAGAAATGATTTATAAACTTCTACCACAAAGCTTTCACAAGCTGCTCATTTAGTTTGTGTCATAAATTAACTTATGTCAATGAACGTGTTTACAAATTCCAGAGCAGTTTTACTTGGAGGATTATGAGCAAATTGCCTGATATTTTGTTTTCTCCCCTGAATATGGACATGATGGGTGATTAGGCAGGACATAAATGTATGTGTAAAAGTAGTCAGAGGTACTTAAACAACTAATGAGATTTGAACGTTTTCATAATGGATATCTAGCCCAAAAATGAGTCATTTTCCAATGAACTGGCTGCATATAAGTATTACTTAATGCTTGCACATTAAGACAGAAATTTGATTGGCTGTTTAAAAATGATACATTGTAGTTAAAATGTAAGAAATTAGTAAATAAGTGAAGACTGGGATGTTCAGCAGTTTCATCACATCAGTATTTGGAAGCATCCCTAAAAATTGGTTCTTTTTGTCTCACGTTATATACAAATGGCTACATGGGAGTGTATTATCATTGTAATAATGTGCTTACACAACATTTATGGTATTCTCCTTAAGATATGTCTTCATCCAGAATGCACATAATCAAACACTATCATACAAATGTGTATTAAATAAGTATATATAGAATAAAATAATTAATTTACTTTAAAAATGTGAAAATGGCTGGACTAACACAAACTTTTCAGACAACATACTAGCTTTAAAAACATTTTCAGTCCATGGCATTATGAATTCATCCATCTATCCCATCCATCTTCTTCCGCTTATCCGGGGTCGGGTCGCGGGTGTAGCAGCCTAAGTAAGGAGGCCCAGACTTCCCTCTCCCCAGCCACTTGGAGCAGCTCCTCCGGGGGAATCCCAAGGCGTTCCCAGGCCAGCCGAGAAACATAGTCCCTCCAGCGTGTCCTGGGTCTTCCTCTGGGTCTCCTCCCGGTGGGACATGCCCGGAACACCTCACCAGGGAGGCGTCCAGGAGGCATCCTAACCAGATGCCCGAGCCACCTCAACTGGCTCCTCTCGATGTGGAGAAGCAGCGGCTCTACTCCGAGTCCCTCCCGGATGACTGAGCTTCTCACCCTATCTCTAAGGGAGAGTCCAGACACCCTGCGGAGAAAACTCATTTCAGCCGCTTGTATCCGAGATCTCGTTCTTTCGGTCACAACCCAAAGCTCATGACCATAGATGAGGGTGGGAACGTAGATCGATCTGTAAATTGAGAGCTTTGCCTTTTGACTCAGCTCTCTCTTCACCACGACAGACCGGTACAGTGCCCGCTTCACTTATGAATTATGAATTCATCTTCAATGAAAAATAAAACCCATCAAAACCAATTTTATTGATATATTTATCAATTGTTATTTTTTATTTTTTTACAATATAATAATGTTTATTTTATATACTGTACTTTCTGGTGTTTAAGTTGCTTCTGAGTATAAGTCACATCAGTAAAAAAAAAAAGGAAAGAAAAAAAAACATGAAGAAGAAAAAAAACAAATGAAGAAGAAAAAACACACATGAAGAAGAAAAAACACACATGAAGAAGAAAAAAAACACATGAAGAAAAAACACATGAAGAAGAAAAAAACACAAACACACGAAGAAGAAAAAAAAACACGAAGAAGAAAAAAACACATGAAGAAGAAAAACACGAAGAAGAAAAAACACACGAAGAAAAAAACATGCAAAGAAGAAAAAAAAATCACACGAAGAAGAAAAAATCACACGAAGAAGAAAAAAAGACACACGAAGAAGAAAAAAAACACACGAAGAAGAAAAAAAAACACACGAAGAAGAAAAAACGCACGAAGAAGGAAAAAAAACAAGTTGCTTTGGCTTATAAGTCACATTTATTGTTCATCACTGCTGACCTGTTGCGTTTATTATGCATTTATTTAATGGTAGAAACTTCTTCATTTTGCTTGGGTGGTGCAGTGCCATCCATCCAACACGGCTGGAGCCGCTTGCTCTCTAGCATTCCTCTGCCTGCATCGGCTGTGTGAAGCGAACACAGGAGTACTCGCTGTTGCAGTTCTTCGAAATTTAAAGCATCACTCAAAAATTACCTTATGAATATGGGAAAAAAATGTATATAAGTTGCTTCGGCATATAAGTCACAGGACTGACAAATATATGTAAGAAACTGATTTATAAGCCAGAAAATATGGTAAACATGATTTGTTGGATTATCTTGAATCCACATTCAAACTTATTTGCTTTCACACAACCATCTTCAATACGGTTTTACTGATCTCCTTCTATGTGATGCTTTTGTTGGCACTCAGGCTTTCTACAATTTTCTCACATTTTACGATTCTGTCAATTTCTATTTTGGTACAGGAAGATGCACATTTTGCTACTTTTTAAAATAACTTTTTTGATTTACAACAGACTGCCACCACCCTGGCCAAACTTTAAATCTTCATGCATTTTGATCTTGACAAAATGTGCAATCAGAGGAAAGTGGTATTTTAGTCCAATTTAATGACCGTCTCCTGTATTTAGGAGTATATTAAGTTTATATACATTTGTTTTAATCCAAAACCTCTAAACTCAAATCTAATGCTGTTTTTTGTAAGATTACAATTACTTTGGTCAAACATAAAAACTCTGCTGAAATGCAAACGTTTGTGTCCTATATATATAAACACAGACAAATGCCACAAAATAACACAGTGCAACCTTATTTATCCTGGCCTGTTTCTGAAAATAATGGAATATGCAGACTGTGTACTTGAGTGATGTTCTTTGAAGTCCACCGACATTTTGTAGAACGATACATAATTATACACAAAACACACAAACACAGGCATGCACATATTTTTGTGAATAAGTGTGTGTTTCTGTGTAGATTGAGGCTGGCCACATTCACGGGGTTGCAGATCAAAGACATTCTAGTCTCTGTGGTGAACTGATTTCTGTTTCTTTTCCAGATATTAAGCATCTTCAGGCTTTGAAATTTATATATTTGTTTGTTTATTAGGTTTGTTTTAATTTTAGTAACACAGTATTTTAGGATTATTTATTATAAGATCTGTTGGTAAAAAAAGTATATATAATTGCTACTTTGAGACAAAGTATTATATTTGAACATATGCTGTTGTTCAATTGTAGCCACAAAAGTTTTCCCCTTTGGAAAAAAATAAAGCAAAACTAAAGTGTTTAGTTCAGGAGATTTCAGGACTACTTTGATATTAGTCCTGCTAAAGTAACAGACAGAAAATCTTTATAAATATAAAAAAAAAGTTGGTTTTGCTTACACCCATAGATTTGGCTTTCAGAGCTTATGGCAGACATGTTTCGTGATTAAAAAAAAACATTTTTAATTGTAATTGTTCTGTCACTGAATCTCTGCAAATGTCACCCCATATTTATGTGACGATAATGCTATATGACAGACTTAAGTAAAAGGAAACGTTATAAAAAACTAATGTGAAACACAGGAACAAAGCCTTGTGTTGATACTATGTGAAATAGGGCCTTTATTCAACAGCCAAAACACCAACAATGTTCATACCTCGCTCATTGTACCCAAAAATGTTATTCATTCTCAGTCCATAATTGTATCTTCTGCTTTACATTTGTTTAGTTTTAAACAATAACTTTGACATAATTCACATATGAACTATAATTATTTCAGCATGCCAGCATTTAATGACATGAGATCATGAATATGTTGAAATTGAGTCACTCATATATTTTTTAATGCAACTTTCTTGTCTTCTATTTTTTACAGTTCATTCAGTTGTTTTAATACCAGTGTATGCAAACATAATTACATGGATGAAAATTGACTTTAGATGAGTAGTGAATGGGCATCTCAAAGCTAGTTCCAATAAATATAAAAGCTGCTGTCAGTGTTTTATTATGAAATGTAATTTCTGTTATTTTTGGTTCTTGTCCTTTTCTATTCTCATCAAACACAAACTGCTAAAAACTCAACAATAAATATGGTTGATGTTATTTTCCCCTGCATCATTGTATTGAAGAAATATCACCAATAGAAAAACAAATTGAACTTTTTTGTTGTACATGCAGATATTGTTTTAGACTCGCTATAATTTAGCTAGGATTTGCTAAAGCAGCTAAAGTGGCTGACTTTTACTTCTCCAAGTCTTTTTAAAAAACATATTTTCCAGACTATAAGTCCCTCTGGAGTGAAGGTCACATCAGTCAAAAAATGTCTCATGAAGAGGAAAAACAATATATAAGTTGCTTAGGAGTATAAGTCACATTTATTTAGAAGTGTATTTCACAAATTGCAAGAACAGACATTTAATCTGAAATAACATTAACACACAGAGCAAACGATGACGTTTACTCTTTGGTTCATGTCAGTATAAATGAACATTTAAAGTGTCAGTCAAAAATTGTGTCATGAATAGAGGATTTTTTTTTATACAAGTCACTTCAGACTACAGGTATAAGTCGCAGGACTAGCCAAACTATGAAAAAAAGTGTGAATTATAGTCCGGAAAATATGGTACATCTGAAACAGAACAAAGTCAGATAAAGTAGCAGTTTTTTTTGCTTGTTCGCTTGTTTGTTTTATGGGGACAATAGAAAGTTTTAATGGTCTTTGTTGTGGACATACTTCATTTTGTGTGTTTTAGCAATGTCAACTACTTTCACACAACCTATCGGGAAAAAAGTACTGTTGTTTATTTAATTATTGGTTCAAATAACCTTCATGAAAGGCTCAAATAAAACGGAGCCACAGCATTGAAGTACACAAGAAGTATACAAGCAGTACCCAACTCCCCTTTCTATTGTCCCATCATTTAAACTATATCACTAAAAATGTCATGTGTAGTGAAGGAACAAGAAGTTTTAGGCAAAAAAAGTTCATGACAAAACAACTGTTTCATCCATGTGACCAGGGTTTTTCCTCTGTGACCCTAACAAACCTCTATTGTGAAGACCGATGGGGCAAACTGCAGCTTTATAAATTGAACCCCACATGCCCAGTTCTTTAAATTGAGAAAGCTCCTTGGATGATAAGTGAAATGTGTCCTCTTACAAAGTCCACTTGTTTTTATCTTGAACTTTTTTGAATTTACAATGTCCTGGATGACTGAGAATCTTCACCAGCATATTTTGTAAGTTACACTGTTTTTCTTATCTGAGGACAAAGATACATTTACTACAAGCCACACTTCCTCAAAAACTCCTACATGCAGTTTCAAGCATGCTTCATCCTTCCCAGTGAGACAGCAACGTTTTTTTCGTTAGACAAACAAATTAAGATTATAGACTTGTACGTACTTTGTCACAAAGTATGGCTTGTGTACAACTTCACTTAAGCACTCAAACCAAGTGCTCTATTTTATTATGTTCGAGAAGTCTGCAATAGATATTTTATCAATTGACACATCAAGATATTTTCAAGGCTTTGAGCACCACAATAAAAATTGCCACCTAACAACACCATATCAACGAAACAACTGTATTTATGGCCTATAGATACAATTGGAGCAGCTCACATCAGAACAGTCTGAATGGATGAATAAAACAATAACCCAGAGGAAAATATATATGACTATAATCAATGTGAACTGTTTCTTTATTCTATTATTTTCTTTATGTAAAAATCCAAACATAGCCTGGAAGAAATGTTCCATATTTATGCTTTACACTTTTGCTTAGCTCCTTCTTATTCCTATCTCCCTTTTTTCTTTGAATAAACCATCTGTTTGGTCGGCCTGTGAAATTGTACTTTGCCTGACACGCTGAAACGGCAGCTCAATGGGCTTAACGGTCTGGAACAAATAACAATATTACTCTGGATGGTTTATACTTATGCATACCTGGACCACCTGTTTCATGAAATCAAAATGGCATGATTTCTAAATAGAATAAATAAACCTATTTCACCATTGTTTGTGTTGACTGGTGAGTGGATTGGAAATTTGGCAGAGCAATATGCCTCATCGTCTGACTAGTAGATGGGCGATACTTATTTGTTTGTTTGTTTCAACACAATACTAATTAATAGAAAGTTCTCAAACTGGTTTAAACTTCCTGTGGTTGTGAAGGGGCTAGATTTTCCTAATAAAACTTAATCCTAATCTTTAAATAAACTAACAATTTGAAGATAAGTGAAAAGTCAATCGATTAAAAAGCTATGACCAATTAAAGTTTGATTACACTGACTTAATGTTAGACAATAAGTAAACATTTTCACAAAATGTTTATTTTTTTGCTTCAAATTGAAACTTCTGCTTTGTAAGAGTAAAATAAATATGTTTTTATTAGTTCATTTGGGTGGAGCATTCAGTTTAGTTAATGAAGTATAACATCAACAAATTTTAAGGCCTGTTTAATATGATTTATCTACTTACAAATACATTTCAATAAACTTATTTTTATGATGTGCATTAGTCTAGTAATCATTAAAAAATACAGCTGTTTAAAACTGTGTTGCTGTTTGAAACAACTGGGAGCACTTCTCCAGACTTCATACAAACATGTACTTTGCAGTAAAATGCAACTGGTTTCATTTTATTAACTCAGCAGTGCTGGATAAAATCAAAAATGTATACTTGATAAACAACTAAAACTTAATCAATGCCCAGTCCTGAAACTTCTGTATTATGTTTTTCTTCCAATTGGGAAAATTTTGCAATTTGATCTTAAACAATTTATTCCATGTCTAAAACAAACAAACGAAAAATAAAATCTTAATGCAATCTATTATGTTTCAAAACTATATTGCTGAGCATTTAATTAAAATTAAAACATGTTTGGGTCACACATGTTGTTCAAGGTGTCACCACGAGATTTTCATAAAATGTTCTGTGCACTGTGTAGCATATCTTTATTGCAGTTTGCCTCCTTTATTCAATGGTTATTCTGTTCATGATATTAAATAAAACCAGGCCAAAATAAACTTTTGATAGAAACCGTTTCTCTTATTGTGTAAACCTATCTGAACAAAAGTGACAATGTAACTTAATAATTATTTCTAATTTAAAATTATATTTTGTGCCACATACTGACAGCCATACCATGGGAAGAAATATATATATATTTGAAGAGTTATGCTAATATTGTCTTTTAGGAACAGATTTTTTTTTTCCAGACCATCATATTTCTTGAACTTGCTTGAAAAATGTAAATAATTAGCTGCTCATTGGCTTGTTGCAGAGATAAGAGGGGGATTAGAAACACTCCATCCATCTATGTATGTTGTGAGCATGATAACTGAAAAATAAGTGGTGCACAAACTTCCATTTAGGTATGTGATTAGTCAAAGTCAAAGTCAACTTTATTGTCAGAACTGCAATATGTACAGGACATACACAGGACCGAAATTGCGTTTCTCTCAGTCCCTCGGTGCAACAGTAACCATCTAAACACTAAACACTAAAACATTTAATAAACATAAGCATAAAATAGTAAAAAAGTGTAACACTGTCCTGAGTTTTTTCATAATAGTATAAAAGTATGAAAATTTACACCAACACTGAAACACCAAACACCCCTAAAACACCAAACACCCAATGAACATAAGCATAAAATGAAATAATAAAAGTGTAATACTGTCCTGAGTTTTTGCATAGTAGTATAAAAAGTATAAAACGTATATCTATAAAATAAACTGAAGTTTCTAGCGTTGACATTTGCAAAGAGTGGCACAGCAGCATATAAGTTAATGTACACAGTATATGTATGAGGTAGTTGATGTTGGTATATAGGCAAAGTGGCATATGAAGTAAGGCACATAAGGCACATTTGGCATCCTTAGATAAGGCTAGTCAGAGAATGCTGTATATGTATCTGCAGTAGTGTAGATAAAAGTAGTGTAAATGTAAACAGTAATAATAAATGTAAAGCAGTAGTAATAAATGTAAACAGTATTAATAAATGTAAACAGTGAATGTAAACAGTAGTATGACTATAGGCAGTAATGTAATACAAACATTAGTGCAAATATGAGAAGTAGTGCAAACTGAATGAGCACATGACCGAGAGTTTAGTGAATAACCCGTTTGATGACACAGAGTCCAGTGTTAAAATCTTTGTGTTGAGTGATAATGTGTGAGAAAGTTTTTTGTGTTAAGGCAGTTCAAATGGGAGGGGAGGCAGAGCAGGCAGAGTGTTTAGCATTCTGACTGCCTGATGAACAGAGCTGTCTCTCAGTCTGCTGGTTCGAGCCTGGAGACTCCTCAGTCTCCTCCCTGATGGCAGCAGTCTAAAGCGGCTGTGTAGTGGGTGTGTGGGATCACCTGCCATGCAGTGGGCTTTCCGAGTGAGGCGTTTGCTGTGTAAGTCCTGCAGTGAGGGCAAGGAGGTGCCGACGATCTTCTCAGCTGCTTTCACGATGCGCTGGAGGCTCTTGCGGCAGGATGCAGTGCATGCACCAAACCACACCGTGATGCAGCTTGTCAGGACACTTTCTATGGCTCCCCTGTAGAAGGTGCACATGATGGAGGTTGAAGCTCCAGCCCTTTTCAGCTTGCGGAGAAAGTAGAGGCGCTGGTGAGCCTTCTTGGCCAGTGCTGCAGTGTTCCTGCTCCAGGACAGGTCCTTTGAGACGTGCACTCCCAGGAACTTGGTGCTGTCCACTCTCTCCACTGCGGTGCTGTTGATGGTCAGAGGGGCATGTTGTGCATCCCTCTTCCTGAAGTCCACGACAATCTCCTTTGTCTTCTCCACGTTGAGAGTGAGATTGTTGTGTCCGCACCACAAGGCCAGGCGGCTCACCTCGTTCCTGTAGTCCGTCTCATCGTTGTTGCTGATGAGACCTACCACTGTTGTGTCGTCCGCAAACTTGATGAAGTGGTTGGAGCTGTACGATGGTGTGCAGTCGTGTGTTAGCAGGGTGAATAGAAGGGGGCTCAGCACACATCCTTGTGGGGCCCCTGTGTTCAATGTGATGGTGCTAGATGTGTTACTCCCGATCCGTACTGTCTGTGGTCTCCCGGTCAGGAAGTCTAGCAGCCAGTTACACATTGAGGTGTTCAGCCCCAGACTGTCCAGTTTATGGATGAGCTGTTGGGGGATGATGGTGTTGAATGCCGAGCTGAAGTCGATGAACAGCATTCTAACATAAGAGTCCTTCGTGTCCAGATGTGTGAGAGCTGTGTGGAGGGCAGAGGAGATGGCATCGTCGGTTGAGCGATTAGGTCGGTATGCAAATTGGAAGGGATCCAGGGAGGCAGGGAGGACAGATGTGATGCTTTTTTTTTTTTTTTACATCTTGCTGTTAGAAAGGTTTCTTTAGAAAATTGGGTTGCCACAAACAAATCCAAGATGGCCACTATGATGTAATATAGCCACCCCTATGGTTTGAGGAAACTAAACATGCTAGTTTTAAATTGATTAAAAATAATTTCCTCAAATGTGTGGGGTGGACAGTGGGGTGGTTGAGGGCACCATTTCTCACCCCATGGCTCCGCCATTGCTTCTGGTGATAAATTGCTCCTTCCACTCACCAGTATCCATCACTCAGCACTGCCTTGGACAAGCAAAAGAAAAAGCAAATATACGTTTGTTCTCCAACATAGTGTACAAAGTACCTCCTATGCACTTTAATATATTTCCCCCCAAAAAATAAGGTTAACTTTCATTCCCTTTGTAAACTCCATCTGGATAAACACGCCCCTCAAAAACTGCAAACTTTTACTATTCAAATTCCTCAGTGACTTGGACATTGTGTACCACTTATCTTGACAATGCTTAATAATAATATCACTGGCATATTGCATTATCTAATTCCATTATTTAAAGCACAGTTGTGAGCCAAAAGTTTTCCATTAGTATTTGAACCAAAATGAAGGCAATCTTTTCAGTTGCTAGAGTAAAAGCATTAAATAAGTTTTGTCTTTAAAAGCTGCATTGTCTCTGAGCAGGTTTGGCAGCCTTTTCTCTTGTTCAGTGGCTTTTCTAGAGATGCTGAAACCAACGGGGCATCTTTTTTGAAGTGTCTTTTGTTGCTGCATGTTCAAGTGAAAAGAGCTTAAGTACAGATAAGTGACCAGCAGTAGGACTTTAGAGGAATCCCCACCTGCATTCTGAGAACATGTATGACACATGGGTCAATGCTGAGTGTCCACCTCTATGGGAGTGAATGAAGTTCTGAAGACCCGAGTGCCCATTTTAGACTTCTTTTATTCTTGCACTATGTGTAATTACTTGAATGTAACAAAGAAGTATACAAAACACTGCAGTGACTAGTGTAAGAATTAGAGGAGGTCAATATTAATACTGACCTCTTTATTCTTAATTAATCTACTTATTCAGATTGAATAGTAAATTCACGGATTCTGTTCTTTTTCAGTTTACCCAATATCTCTGTGATCTTTATGATGGATAAATAAACAGAGCCATTAAGTGACAAAGACGTTAACTTAGTTTGATATGTCAAAGAGACACTATCATTTATTTAAAATAAATCAACTAAATTAACACCATTACACTTGATTGACATGATTTCACTTTCTTTCAAATTAAAACGTCAGCACACTTGATTTAACACAACAGACATAAATACTAGATGTTACACATATTTAGTCTGAGGGGCATTTCAGCTTAAAAATATAGTTTCCAGCTTAGGTTGAGAGGGAAAAGAAATAGGAGGAAAGATTTAAGAAGAATTGGGAGGTTAAGAGAGGAAGTTTATCTTGCATTTATGAAACCAGATGACACTCTTCCGTACGCGTCCAGCTAAGATATCATCACACCTCCAGCAAGCAAACAGCTGCTCCTTTACCTTAAGACGTCCGCCTTGGTTCTGGCAAAGAGCTGTGGTCAGCCTTGGACTGACGAGTCGTCGGTCCGCAAGTCCAAGCTGGACTCCAGACGTGTTTACCTTGTCGGTGTCGGTGATACTCGCTTTCGTCGGCAGAAGCCGTGACAGTCGTGGTTTCTTGGCTCAAGATAATTTATTCCAGGAAGGAATAACAAAGTTTGAGAGCTCTGCTCCTTAAAAGTGGACCCATAACAACATGTTATCAGTCCTTAGCTGAAGACGCCGGTCGTTAGCTCTTGACCACACGTGTCCAGCTCTTGGGAAGGTTCACATCTCTTTCGAAGCTCCCAGCAAACTCTGAGGAACCTGCTGGTTCCTTCCAAACTCTTGCAGACTCTGCAGCCTCTTGCTGACTCCGCGTTCCAGCCACAGCTTAGAACTTAAAGCAGGATTCAAAGAGAGGAGTTCATTTGTCTTATCATACCCAAGGTTAAAACCAGCAGCAGAGAGAAATGTTTAGGAAAAAAGACAGATAACGCTGGAGCCTTGCTCATGAGACTGTCTCTGAGTTTCTAAACAAAACCGTCCGGTCTCTGTGACCCGAAGGCTTCACCTTTAAACACAGCAGTGCACAGTTTAACTCTTGGAGAATGACACAGCTTAAAAGCACACATCATGAAAATGACAAAAGTTATTCTTTTGATCACATTAGGATAAAATCAAAGATAGAAATAGTCTCTTTTGGTGACTATATTTATCAGATTATAGCTAAATGAATGATTTTGTAGTAAATGTCTTGCTTTACTGAGAGGTCAGTAAAGGTCATCACTGGACAGTTCAAAAACCTTAATTTGACCCTGGGTAGGTCCACTACATCTCCCCCCTTTTGGAAGCCATCGCCAGTCCTTGGGGATGGGGTCCAACACGAAAGGAAACCTTGAACTGTCTTTGATCTTGAAGTAATCCAGCAAGTGGAAAAGAAAAATCAAAAATTATAATCCCATAAAGTTTTTGAAATTCCATACTGTTCGGAGGTAATCCCATTGCGAAAAGCTTTTAATCCTTTGGAAAACAAAGTCTGTTAACTCTTGGAAAACAAAGTCTGTGATCCCTTGGAAAGCAAAGTCTTATAATCCACAGCGGTAATTCCACAGCAGTAATTCCACAACGATTAGTTTTGTTGATTGATCAGCAACAATTGTTTTCATAATCAGCATGTAGAGGGGATCCCTCGATTGACGCAGAGGAGGCGGCCCTTGGACGAAGGTTGAAGACCAAGCGTTGGAGCTGCAGGTCCCCACATCGAAGGTTGTTGGCTGGTTGGTTTCCAGTCAGTGCCACTCTGGTTCTATGTGTCATGCAATTATGTGGTTTTTTAAGGTGGGCTTATGATTGGGATTTTACATTAAGCCTTACCTATATGCACCTGGTATGTAAGCTATCATGGTTTAGATCAGCTACAATTACCAATTAAGGGGTGGATCAATTCTGTAAAATTAGATATAGGGATTTGTACCTATAAAATTTTGGAGGGCTTCTGTAACGAAGGCCTCTAATTCCAAACTATTCCTCCATTCATTACTTAGTTTAGGTTAAACTAAAATAGAAAAATGAAATATAGTTTGATCTAAATGTCTGTTGTCTTTTAGACGAACGACGTAGGATTTGGTATTCCTAATAAATTTTGAAGTCTATGGCGAGACTCATCAAAATGAATAGATAATCTAGAATAGAAACGATCGAATCGGTTCAATTTAGAAATTGTGAGACCAGTGTAGTTTATGGTACCTTGAGTAGCTTTAAACTACATTGACTCTTCGACGATTGAGATTTAACAAAACGAACTGCATGTTGGCATAGTTAAATCCATATCATTCATTAACCAATGTTAATACAAAACCTTTTTGGCTGGGAGTGTTCAGAACCAAAACAATATCTCAACTAACGACAACAGTAATGACTAAACAACACGGAAACAACGTTTCACTGCTTCGACACACTCTTGTCATCAGATTCCAAAGATGTAACACACAAGAAAACAGGTCTCAACTTTATGACCGAGGTCAAATTAAATCTCGTGGATTTAAACAGTTGTTAAGGTTAGTTTTTTGTTGTGAGTTTAGGCTTAGCGTTTCTAAGTTCAAATTGGACAATGTGACTTATAGGGTGGGAAATTACGGTAGTTTAAACCTGATTAGTTTATTTACTAACTTGTGCTTGGACGACCTTATTATCCCATGAAGTCGGTGTGTTTGTGAGATCTTTGTCTTTTGTGGAGTCATTGAACGCCTTGTAAGGTTTGATCTGATTTCGATGTACCCATTTAGCAATTGGCTCTTTGCGGCCTTTGCTGATTTTGATTTCGTAGACGACTGAGGACACTTTGTCTGTTATCAGATGAGGTCCAGTCCACCTGGGCATTAGTTTGCGGGCGAGAGTTCCGGTCTCGGACCCTCCTTTCCCGGTTGCTGGGGCGAACGTATAGTACCAGACTCTGTCTCCCACTTGGAGTTCATTGTGAGAGGCCTTCTGGTCGTAGTACGCCTTGCGTCCTTCAGCGGATTTTTCCAGGTTTTTCTGGGCGAAAGCAAAAGTGTTTCTGAGGTGTACATTCAAATCTTTGTCTTTGGCATGGCCTAACATCACCCCCCTTTGGTCATGGGGGACCACGAGCACAGGTGAGGACGTCCGTCCATGGGCACAAGTTAGGATGCCACCGTTTAGTTTAAGCTGTTCGCGCAGCTGAGAGAAGACGGTACACAGGAATCGTTTAGGTTTTGGCCAACGTATCTTCTTACGTTTACCTCTTTCCGTGTAATTCAGGTGTGTCACAACTGTCGGCGCAGTCGCAGGTGTGTCTGATTGTACAGACTGCGACGGGTCACTGTCGTTGTGTGTGTCTTCCCACCTCTCGACTGAAGAGGGGCTCTTTGAGTCTGTAAAAACTATGTCATTTCTGACTAGTTCTAGACACAAATGTTCCTGAACCAAGGTTTCATCGAAAGCTTGGCTGATAGCCGATTTACCTGTCCCAGGGGACAGTACAGCAACCTCGGTGTGGGGTCCTTGGATCTCCACACCTTTCTCTACCTGTGGTAGGTAATGTGAGTTTGCCCCCATTTTGTCTGATGAGGGGTCCTCGTAATCTGCAACAATGATGTCCAAGTGACTGTCAGCGTTTGGTTGACTGTCATTTTCTGGACTCAGATGCCCTTGAACCAAGGTTTCATTGAAAGCTTGGTTGATTGCCGAATTACCTGTCTCAGAGGACAGTACAGCGTCTTCGGTGTGGGATCCTTGGATCTCAACACCTTTCACTACCTGTGGTAGGCAGTGGTCAGGGAGAGCCGATTGTGTCAGCTCACAGAGGAGGTTCTCTTGTTGGACCAGAGTTTGGTCCAACTTTTGGGTCTCTTCTGTCTCACCTGTAGTTGAAGGTTCACTTACCGGGCTCTCGTCCTCGGATGAGCAGTCCCTTGTGTCCTCTGCGGTACCTGCGGTTAGGCAGTCTGTATCGCAACTAGGAAGCACTTTTATTGGCAGGGGTTTTCTCACTGTGCTCCACATTTTCCGTCGACCATAATCTATAATCGCGTTGAAGCGGTTTATAAAATCTTGGCCAACCAAAAATGGGAATGAGTCAAGTTTAGACACGTACACCGGGTGGCGTAGTGTCATTTCGCCAATCTGCATGTGAACCATAGCCATAGCTGTTAGGGTTGTTCTCGTCTCTGCGAGACCCTGTAGCTCAATAGCACATTTCTCAAAGGGTATTTGCCTGTCAACACCGTTAGCGGCGGTCCTCAGCTCCTCGAACAGCTTGGCCGACATAATAGTTATATCAGAACTGCCATCCAGGAGGGCTTCACGCTCAAGGACACCTTCCAGTGTGATAGGCAGGTAAGCTTTCTTAGCCACCCCCCTTTGTATAAAGTTACACAGAAACCTCACAGGTCTTGGCCCACGTTTCTGTTCACGTGTGACTCTGTCTGTGTAATCATGTTACTGTCAGCATCTTGTTGGCTGTCAGCATCATGACCTTCAGGATGTTGTTGTGTGTCAGCAATTGGTTTGCTGTCAACATCCATGGCAATGTTGGTAGTAGTGTGTGCTGAGTTATTTGTGTGCTCTGAGTCTTTGTGAAAGACAGTGCTACACATCGCTCCAGGTTGGTCAATGTTGATAGTGTCATTATCAATGATAACGCCACTCATTGTATCAGGTTGGTCATCCTCAGTATCATTCAAGTTTTCAAACAACCAACTTATGTCCACTATCTCCTCAGAGCATAGAGGTATGTTGCCTCTTTCCTGGAACTTCTGTGACCTTTTGCTACTCCCGGACTGTCCAGTCCGCAGTGCAGGGGCAGGACCTTTGCTCGGTGTAGACCGCGGAGGGTCACTTAAAGAGCGGGCGTCCACCGTTTGTGGTTTTTTGCTTATCTCGGGCAGCTTCGTCCGAGGTGCAGGGACAGGACGTGTGCTCGTCCTTTGAAATCGTTTTATGTACTCTGGGTCTTGTCTGAGCCACTCTGGCTCATTGTTCCAGCGGGCATCTTCACTACGTGGTTTGTGACCATCTTTCTTATCTTTAGGACGTGCGCCCCTTTGAAATCGTTTTATGTACTCTGGGTCTTGTCTGAGCCACTCCGGCTCATTGTTCCAGCGGGCAGGTTCCTGTTGTGGTTTGTTAGTTTGAAAAACATGTTTTTTCTCGCCTTTTTTAGGAGAGGGAGTTGATGAACTTGTCCCTTCCAGCTCCAGCGAGTGGGATTTGACCTTTTCTTGGTAATGTAGTTCACGTTCTGGTTTTGTTTTTAACCAGATCGGGTCAGGGAGTTGACGAACATCAAAACCATTTATAGCACGCCGTTTTATTTTTAATTGCTCAATCTCACTTTTTAACTCAAGTTGTTCTTGTTGAAAATTTTCTCTTCTGCGAATGTTATCTTGCCTGAACAATTCAAGTATTTCTGTGTGCAGCTGTAAAGCTTCATCACAATCGTTATCTCCCATCTTTTTGTTTTGAATTCGTTTGATCTCACGTTTTAACTTAAGTTTTTCTTGTTGAAAAGTTTCTCTTCTGCGAATGTTACTAAGCCTTAACGATTCAAGCTTTGCTGTGAGCAGCTGTAAAGCTTGATCATAATTGTTATCTCCCATCTTTTAGTTTTGATTTTGTGTGAAAAAAATCAAAAGATTGTTCTCATGTTAGTGTTTGCAAATAAATATTCACTTTTAATGTAGCACTGAGTCAAATAAACTAATCAGCTGAGGTTTACGCGTTTCACTGTGTAATAAGTATTCATAGGTACCTTTTTTCAGGTTTTTACCCTCAATGAACTTTGTAAAAGTTAAATGCACTCTTGCAGTGTTAACTTTAAAATAGAACTTACGTTCAAACAACAGTTACTAACTAACCCAAGCAGCCTGATTTCCGTTTTTTCTTACTCAAACGCTTATAAAAGAGGGCTGACTTAAATGCAATGACTTCACTAAAATGTGACAGGATGCTGCTTGAGCATGCCTTTAAAAAGATGTCTTGCAGTCTCAGTGAAACTGATTTTGTACTGCATTTGACAGTTATCAGGAGTGAAAAAGGACGTTCTGTTCGTTATTTTAAACAATTTTTTATTTAAAATAAACGAGTGTTCGTGCGCTCAGCATAACAGTACAGTAATGATTGTGCACAGAAAAACGTTAAAAATGCCAATTTTAACTAAAAGTGTACAGATGTACAACAATTCTGTTTAAAATTCAGAGATGTGAAGAGCTTAATGTGGAAATTCTCTGTTCTCCATCATTTTTTTTATTTTTTATTTAATTTTAAATTTAAATAAAAAAATGCCCTTTTGAGTGTTATTTTAAATCTCTTCAGTATTTAAAATGAGCATAAATTGTTTGTCTGTACCTCTGTTATTCTAAAATTTGTATTTAGAATAAACAGGAGTTTTTGTTTGTGTACAGAACAATTTTAAAAGCTGGTAATTCACCATAAAAATGCTGACTTCTCATGATGTATTTGAGAAAACTCATCTGTCAACGTCTTTTAACCAACAGGGGGCAGCTTTGAGTCTTAATTTATCACGTGGGGACTGATTTATTTCATTCAGTATTTAACTGAAAACTACCTTTTAGAGTTAGTTTCTAGTATGTTCGTGATAAACGCTCGAACCGCGGTCTTGTCAGAGACAAATATGTTGTTAGACAGTTTAGATGGCTTGAAATGAGTGTTTAAACTTTTAGTGAAACCACTTTTCACCGTGTGTGTGTGAATGTGACTGCTTGTTGTCACTCAATGTGCATCAGGAAATGACGACAAGAATGGGCGGGCCAACGCAGCGTGCGTAGCGCGTCACCAGCTTCGTACGTGAGCGAGGCGGAGCTCGCTACAAAATACGTGACGTCAACAAATCAATCACAGCGTATGTAGTTCATTCCCAAGCGTTCATGGTAAATGAAGTTTTCTTACCTTCGCCCAATGAAGTACCGGAAATGACGACAAAGTGGGCTGGTCGCAACGGCGTGCGACGTGATTGACAGCTCACAACAGCGAATCAGCGTTCGCCACAAGAGTGATTGACAGCACACAACAGCGAATCAGCGTTCGCTACAAGAGTGATTGACAGCACACAGCTCTCGTTTCATCCAATCACAGCTCATAAACAAACGTGTACTTGGACACGTAGCTCTAACGTTAGCTCGCACAACAGACCACAACTTTATAGACTCTTAAAACAACTCAGACGCTACAAATTAACTTTCCAAAATTCTGAAACATGCGGCGAACACACCTAGACAGGCCAACTTAGTTACGCTCAGTAACACAGCACTGCAGCTGTTGAACAAACACGGACTCACTCGGAGCGCGTAAAGGTCGGTTCCGGTCCACTTCGTCGTGGAGCAGAAACTTGGGTCTGAACAGAACCACTATCCGACTACGTTCTACAGTAATATGCTTCTATGACCTGCTCTAACATGTAAAATGCCACAACAGCAATCTTGTAGATGTTAAATTAGCTTTCAGGCTTTTGACTCGGCGGTCAAACAAAGCTTTGTACAGGAGTCTGCGTGAACTGGACCGAACCAGGACCAGAACCACCACAGACCACGGCTGACAAAACTTCACCTGAATGCTTCCAACAGCGTCTAACAGAGTTGAAACAATAATAATCTCACAGCTTCAAATGATAAAAACATGCAGAATCTGCCTGCTTTGAACACTTCCAGCCAAAATCATTATCCTCAGAGTTTAAAACTTGGATCCACTTATGCAAACATGACGTTACAGTTCATGAGAAACCACAGAAATCAATAAACTTTCAGAACCGGTACGGAGGCCACCAGATGTAAGGGGTTAATGAGGGGGTCAGTTTAATACTGACCTCCTTTTTACCTTAATTAATTTACTTATTCAGATTGAATAGTAAATTCACGGATTCTCTTCTTTTTCAGTTTACCCAATATTTCTGTGATCTTTATGATGGATAAATAAACAGAGCCATTAAGTGACAATGGACACGTTAACTTAGTTTGATATGTCAAAGAGACACTATCATTTATTTAAAATAAATCAACTAAATTAACACCATTACACTTGATTGACATGATTTCACTTTCTTTCAATTCAAATACGTCAGCACACTTGAATTCAACACAACAGACATAAATATTAGATGTTACACATATTTAGTCTGAGGGGCATTTCAGCTTAAAATATAGTTTCCAGCTTAGGTTGAGAGGGAAAAGAAATAGGAGGAAAGATTTAAGAAGAACATTATCCTGAGCATGAGACCAGAGTGACACTTCCCATCAGACTTCTGCTAAAATCCAGGTACGTTTTGTAAACAGCTCCTTTACCTTTTGACGACCGCCCGGTAAGAGGGAAGACACCAGCCTTCAGATGCACAGAGTCCTTTAGTCCCAGCACGTCCAAAACTGGTTTTAGTTTACGTTTCAACGTCTCCTGGCTTCCGCGTTGGTCATCAGAGAATATGTCAGCTTCAGGCCTCTGACTTCAAGATAAACTTATTCCAGGAGGGAATAAACAAAGTTTTGAGCTCGGCTTGTTCGAAGTAGACTCATAACAGCCTGTTATCAGTCCTTAGCTGAAGACGCCGGTCGTTAGCTCTTGACCACACGTGTCCAGCTCTTGGGAAAGTTCACATCTCTTTGGAAGTTCCCAGCAACTCTGAGGAACCTGCTGGTTCCTTCCAAACTCTTGCAGACTCTGCAGCCTCTTGCTGACTCCGCGTTCCAGCCACAGCTTAGAACTTAAAGCAGGATTCAAAGAGAGGAGTTCATTTGTCTTATCATACCCAAGGTTAAAACCAGCAGCAGAGAGAAATGTTTAGGAAAAAAGACAGATAACGCTGGAGCCTTGCTCATGAGACTGTCTCTGAGTTTCTAAACAAAACCGTCCGGTCTCTGTGACCCGAAGGCTTCACCTTTAAACACAGCAGTGCACAGTTTAACTCTTGGAGAATGACACAGCTTAAAAGCACACATCATGAAAATGACAAAAGTTATTCTTTTGATCACATTAGGATAAAATCAAAGATAGAAATAGTCTCTTTTGGTGACTATATTTATCAGATTATAGCTAAATGAATGATTTTGTAGTAAATGTCTTGCTTTACTGAGAGGTCAGTAAAGGTCATCACTGGACAGTTCAAAAACCTTAATTTGACCCTGGGTAGGTCCACTACACTAGTTATTATTAGTAATGGACACCAACAATGGAGACAGTGACGTCTTGTAAATGTATCTTCTCACTGAAGCAGTATAAAACATGATGGTCCTTGTTGTCCTTATAATATTAATACTTTCCATTTTAATCTCTTTTGTTCTGGTTACTAGATCTAAATGATAATTTTAAGCTGCATAAAGGAACATTTGCATTTATTCCAGCCAAGCAAATGGCATGTCTAAATGTAAACTTAAAGTAGTTCTGTGCTACTTGGTGGTTCATTTTTCGCGAACTTGCTCTATTGTGGTTTTTCAAGATAAGATTGAGTATGACACACAATTGCTGATTGATGGTTGG
>JBBPBX010045234.1:4453-27110 GCA_038048925.1 Garcialebias charrua
AAGAACATCGACCAGAGGAGGAAAAGATTGAGGATGGCATCAATTTGGGTGACAGTTTCTTTTTATTTCATGAAATTAAACATGAAACTGAACCTGTAACTGAACAGACTCCAGTTCAGTCAGATGGGGATTTGAAGAACTTTCATGAGCTGAATGAACATGACATTAACCTATGTGAATGTTTTTGTTCAGTTCTGAAATAGAGGAAGCCCCATTGAACTTGACTGAGGACCCAGAAGAAACAGTTCCTCCTGTTTCTTTGTATTCTTCTGTAGCTCCTGCTAAAAACAATGATGGAGTTGATGATGATGTTAACTTAAGCAATAGTTTTATGATGAGTCTTGAAGAGAAACAAGTTCCTGTAAAAATGGAAATGTTTGCAAATGAAGTAGATGAAGCAAAACTTCTGTTGTCCAGACAACAGTTGATGGAACTGCAAGAAGAAGACGACATTGACATGGGAAACAGTCTTCATCTGCTGTTTGAAACTGAACTATCCCTAGTTCAGTTAGGAGAGGACCTGAAGAGCTCAGAGGAGGTGAAGACACATGTAACCATTCCTCCTGCTCTTTTATGTCCCGTTCCAGTCACAGGAACGTGAGAGACGGTAGTGGTGAACAACGTGAGACCGACGCCTCAACAGGAAGCAGCAGATGAGTCTGAAGAACTCTATTTGTTACTGACTGTGCAGTTTGAGTGTGCTACAATGCTGTCACATCGTGTTGACCATAACTCATTGTCTAACACACTCTCCTGTATTTTCAGAGTAACTAAGAACGGAGCTGTTACTACTGACGCAGGGGTGCTGTCCAGTGCAGAAAATGAGGACAGATCCCCCCTAACTGTCAAGACCAGTATTCAGTCATATGCTGGCACCATTAACTGTGGTGTTAGTTTTTGTTTGGGGTCTATGGCTAATAAAAAGCTTTTCAGGGTAAACCTAGACAAGCGTCGCTTGTTTGGTTTTAAAACTTTTTGAGTATGACTGTAAATGTTAGCGGTTTGATGGACTTGTTTTTTAATGATGTTTTTAGTCCATTTAGGTGGTGTGACCGTTACATTTTTAACCCTCTGTTTTTTTTTGTATGGGTGAATGTGTGATGTTTTCCCCTAACATACACATCACCCTCCATACAAAATAACTTTCGGTGGGGGTGTTATGTACCTGAGGGTGTTCAGAGTTTTTAAAAACATCATTATTGTGTTTAGGTTGGCTACAAGTCTACTGAATGCAGTAGCCTGCTGAGAAGCACTTTTTTTTACTCAGCCTGCTTCAATCAGGCTTGATTGGGCAGAGCTGTTGCCAAACTGCAGATCCTGCCTATAAAAACTTTAGGCTGTGGTTTGAGCAGTGTGGAGCCTTACTGAGAGCTAATGTGAGGTTGAGATTGCCAGCTGAGGTTGGTGGACACAAGCAAGGGTGCTTGTTGGAACAACTTGTGATCCTGTTGCAGGTAAACCAAGTTTTGCTTAAGGTAGCTGTATTGCTGCCTATGTGTGTTCCAGAGTGTTCTCCACCCACTCTGATCACTGAGTGTTGAGCTCTCATGCTAGTTTGTGTGAGCTAATGCTCTTGAGGTTTGGGGCTGTTTAAACAGCTCATGTAGAGCAAGGGTGCTCTTATCACAGCTCTAGTGTTTGCTAGAGTTGTGTGTGGTGAAAGCTTGATACAACAGGGTTTGTTAATCAAGTAGAGGCTGGTGTGGAAAGACACCAGATGTCAGCTAAGGTTCACTGGAACTGCTGAAGATACACTTACAGGCAACTGAGTGTTGATTGACAGCTGTAAAGCTGTAGGATGTGCAAACATTGAGGAGAGCTCCACCTTCTCATTTTGTTTGTGAGGTTGCTTCTAGGGGGAGAAGTAGTTGAGCTGGTTAAGCTCTTAAAGTGACTCTGACTGATTGTTTTAGAGTTCTGTGAGGACTAAGGCACCTTAGGTGCTAGTTAAACATTTGGCCTGTGCCTATGAGGCTTGTTTAAGTTTGGAGACACTAAGGGCAGTGTCTGTACAGTTGTCCAAGAGGGGGACAGCTGGGGATAACAGTGAGGGGCTGTTACCTTTTTCTCTTTTTCATTTTATTTTGTACTTTTGACTACGTGAGGGTTGGTAGCCTAGTTTTCGCATTTTTATTTTATTGATAAGTGAGGGCCTTGTTGGATATAGGTAGATCGTCGCCTAGGGAAACACTACGGCCCTATATTGGGGTTGGGTTTGCCTGGGTGGCGTTTTCTTGATTTTGGCCAGACTCACCGGTCCACCATTTCTTTGAACTTTTTATTATTTATTTTCCTTTGGATGCTGAACCAGACAAGGACGCTCCAGTCCTGGTGAAAGAAGCCTAGGAGGACCTTGCCAGCCTGGAGTGCTTTATTTTAGGTTCAATAAAATTTGTTTTAATTCTTTTTCTGTGTCAGTGTCCACTTTGTATGTTTTGGCCTTTACGGGTTGTAACAAATGTTTTGTGGCATGGTGTAGAAAAAATCATATTGACTGTGAACAAAACAAAGGAGATGATTGTAGAGTTCAGGAGAAACAGGGACAGGTCCAACCCTATTTCCATCATGGGAGAAGAAGTGGAGGTGGTGGAAAAGTACAAATATCTTGGGGTTCACCTGGACAACAGACTGGATTGGAAATGCAACAGTGAAGCGTCTACAAGAAGCGACAGAGCAGACTGTACTTCTTAAGGAAGCTGAAGTCCTTCAATGTTTGCAGCAAGATGCTGCATATCTTCTACAAGTGTGTTGTAGAGAGTGCTATCTCTTCTGCCATCATGTGCTGGGGTAGCAGCACCAGGGCAAGTTACTTCAAAAAGATCAACAAGCTCATAAAGAAAACTGGATCAGTTCTGGGGACTTCTCTAGAACCTTTGGAGATGATTGTTCAAAGGATTCTTCATAAAATGAAGAACAATATAGACATCCCTCAGCACCCTCTTCATCAGACTGTCATACAACAGACTGTCATACAACAACGTCTTCAGTCAGAGGCTTCTTCAGAACCGCTGTGGGACAAACCGCTACAGGAGATCCTTCCTGCCTACAGCCATCAGCATCTTTAACAACTCTTTAAAGACACACTTAACACAGAGTTAAACGGTAACTCCTCCCCCAGGCCAGTTTCAAAATCTCCCTCAAAATAGGCGTGTCGAGAGACAAGGAGGGGCCCGCGGTTGGGGTTTGTGCTTATGTTCACGCCTCCTCCAGCAACAACCTAAAGCAAACTAAACCTCTAGCCAACAACATAAACCAAGCAACAACAAAGAATAAACATGTAGATGTTTTTATATATTCCACCCGATCTATCCAAAACCAAAGGCTTAAAAAAATAATAATAATACCCAAAGTTCTCCGTGTCCGGGGCTCAAACTCAGGTCTCCCAGGTCCCAACCCAACTGTTATAACACTGACCCAACTTGGCATTCACACATCACTGCTCTGTCGCACACTATTAAAACAAATACAACCAGATAGTTTCGATGAAGTGGAAAATATTCTTAAAATAAATAAGTTAAAATACACAAATAACTAGTTTCATTCTGAAAACTATAATATGCTTTGTTGCTGAGCTTTTCAGGAGTGAAATGTACCACTTCCATATAAGGTATGCACTGCATCGAGGACCGTCTCAGCTCCGCAGGGGATTGGCTCTGCTTGAACCAAGTTCGTGACGAAAGCTTGCGAAAACACGTCACTTTGCGAATCCTAGACCAACAAGAAAATGAAGGTGCAATAACCTCTGTTCAACCCATAGGGCTACCGTAAACACGTTTTCAGACCAAATATTGCCGATTTAAACAAATACAAACAATTACATGAAAATTAACACAGACATAGTGATATGAAACCTTTTAAACACATTCTAGGGAGTTTATCAGCTAAAAAAAGTTACATTTCGGTTTAGTTTCACTTTAATGAAACAGGATGAGTTACAACAACATTTAATTTCCCTCTGGGATTATTAAAGTATTTTTGAATTTAATTGAATTTAATTTCTTTGCAGATGTTCATGCAACTGACCTGCAACTATTTTCTCTAGAAATTTTTAGATTGTCAGATTAGATCTATAATTGGCTAGGATTCCTGAGTCAATGTTATGTTTCTTCAGTAAAGGTTTGATTACAGCAATCTTAAAATGCTGTGGTATGTAACCATTCATTATAGACACTTTAAGCAGATCCAAGATGTGGTTATTAATTAAGGGAAATTCCTTTAAATAGCCTGGTTGGGATGGGATCTAGCAGATGTGTATTTGCCAGAACTATTTGTCCCTGTCTGGAGACCTGACTGGAGATCGGTCTAGGTGTCCCTGTGATGGACTTGTGACCTGTCCAGGATGTACCCTGCCTCTCGCACAGTGACTGCTGGGTATGAATACTATTGACCCTGGAAAGGAAGAAGCTGGTAAAAGGTGATGGCTGGATGGAAATTAATTTGTGACATTAGCCATGTTTCCATCAAGGTTTCTAGATGCGCATTTTGAAGTATCGCATCAGAAAAGCTGAATGGAAACGGCAAGATGCGAACTTACTTCCTCTAATTCGCCAAAAAGTTGATACGCTCGCTTGAGGTGGTTTTTGGGTTCTTCGAAACAGAGCTGATGCGCAAAACGACAGATGGAAACAGATTTGCCGACTCAGTTCTGCCGTAGCGAACATTCACGTCACGTGACTTCGTCTCCGGACAACATGTAACATCGCTAAAACTAGTTGGCATGACAGAATAAATACAACTTGCCCGATAGCAACACATACCTGAAATATTCTCTCCATTTTGCCGAGATGTGTGGTCGGGTCCTGTTTTCAACCGCTACTTCCTGTTTACTGTAGACATGCGTAACGCTGACGTCTGATGTAATGACGCTGACGTAATGATGCTGACGTCTGACGTAATGACGCTTTGCGTGGCCTGGTAGATGCGCTTCAAGCCAGTTGATGGAAACACTTCTGCTTCGCATTAATTTTTATTCACATTTTTGCAAATTTTCAAAAATTCACTCAAAATTTGTATTGAAAATAGATGGAAAACACGGTTATTTTCTTTGTGCACAGCTACAGCTAGCATGTAGTGGATCATAGATGGTGGAACGTGAACATAAGTAACCTCAAGCATTGTGTTTTTTTTATACCAGCAGGCTATTGAGGACCTGCAGATGGAGGAGGAGAAAGTGAACCAGCTGACCAAAATGAATACCAAACTGCTGATGCAAGCTGAAGATGTAAGTTCTAATTTACAACACACAGTCCAATACAGTCCACCAGTATGGATTGTTTTAAAAACTTGCTTGAATCTTCAGGTTAATTGGCTATTGTTTATACAGTTTTACATTTGTGGCCAAAAGGTTTGCGAATGACACAAGTGCTTGTTTTAATAAAGTTTGCTGCCTTATTAGTTTGAGATCTAGACATTTCAGTGGTTTACTGAAGCAAACATAAAAAAAACTATACAAAAAGGAGGATCATTGACAATTTTAGGGGGTGGCACACCAAAACTAAAGGCTTAACAGAAATGTAATTGGGGACTGCCTAGTAAGGCAGCCACCTATTATTATAATAATAATAATAATAATACATTTTATTTGTAGGCGCCTTTCTTGGCACTCAAGGTCACCTTACATTGTCAATCATAAAAAATAAAATAAAAATAAACCAGACACATTAAAAACATAGAAAAAACAAGTAAAATGAATTTAAAAAATAAAATAAAAAAATAAGACAATGCAATTGTTATCATGCATAGGCTACTTTAAACAGGTGAGTTTTGAGTTTGACTTTGAAATGTGGCAATGAGTCTGTGTTGCGAATATCAGGTGGGAGTGAGTTCCAGAGCTGGGGAGCAGAGCAGCTGAATGCTCTGTTCCCCATAGTAACAAGACGGGCAATGGGAACAATGAGCTGGATGGAAGAAGAGGATCTGAGGGTACGAGCAGGTGTAGCAATGTGAATAATGTCTGAAAGGTATGGAGGAGCAAGGTTGTGGACAGCTTTGAATGTAAGGAGGAGTATTTTGTAATTGATGCGATATGGGATGGGAAGCCAATGAAGCTGTTTTAAAACAGGTGTGATGTGATGGATTGAGGGGGTCCGTGTAATGATACGGGCAGCTGAATTTTGGACCAGTTGTAATTTACGAAGGGTTTTCTGGGGTAGGCCAAAAAGAAGAGAATTACAATAATCTAAACGAGAGGTGACTAGACTGTGAACCAGAACAGCAGTGGAGTGAGGAGTGAGGGAAGGACGGAGACGATTAATGTTTCGAAGATGAAAGTAGGCTGACCGAGTGATATTATTGACATGGGAAGAGAAAGAGAGGGTGCTATCAAAGATGACACCCAGACTCTTAACCTGATGGGAGGGAAAGATGGAAGTGTTATCAACTGGAATGGAGAAGCTATGAAGTTTGTTTAGTATTGATTTAGTTCCAATTAAAAGAAGTTCTGTTTTATTGCAATTTAGTTTAAGAAAATTTAAAGTGAACCAGTGTTTTATTTCAAGCAGACAATCAGTGAGGGACGAAGGTGGAAGTGCAGAATTAGGTTTGGTTGAAAGATAGAGTTGGGTGTCATCCGCGTAGCAGTGAAACTGAATATGATATTTGCGAAAAATGAAACCAAGAGGGAGAAGGTAAATGATTATCCACCGGAAAAGGGTCTTGCTCTTCTATCAACTTGAATGCATCCCCAACCACAATGTGTCCCAAACCACAATGTGTACCTCTACAAATGTTATATCAAAACAACTGGCTTGGCACCATGATGTGTGCTATTAATTTTATTACTCCTCGTAGGATCCACAGAGCATGTAGAGAGAAAAATTAAGTGCATAATAGGCTAATACAGTTGGAGTGCACAATGCCCTAGGGACCCATCCCTGCCTGATGCTCTTAAGAGGTTCTATGCACACTTTGAAAACCCAAATAGACCACCTAGCACCAGACTCACATCACTAACAGAATGGGAGTTCCTCAATGTGATCTTAGCAGAAGTAAGGAACACCTTCAGGAGGATTAATCCTGACAAAGCATCTGGCCCAGATAACATACTGGGGAGGGTACTGAGAGACTCTGCCGATAAGCTCTGTGAGGTGCTGAACAATCTTTAACTCCTCCCTCACCCTGCCAACTGTTCCCACCTGCCTGAAGACCACCATAATCCCAGTTCCCAAGAGCTCTGCAGTGACTGGTCTGAACGACTACCAACCATTAGCCCTCACCCCGATAGTCACTAAATGCTTTGAAAAAATGGTCATGGCCCACATCAAAACAACCATCAACAGCAACGAGGATCCAAACCAGTATGCATACCACAAGAATCAATCAACAGAGGATGCCATCTCCTCTGTGGTCCACATTGCTCTCACCCACCTGGAGCAGAAGGACTCCTATGTCTGTATGCTCTTTGTGGACTTCACGTCTGCCTTCAATACCATGATTCCCCAGATCCTGATGGACGACCTAGTCACGCTAGAACTAAGCACCTCCCTATTCAACTGGGTCCTTGATTTCTCAACCAACAGACCACAGTCTGTGAGGCTCCACAACTTCTCCTCCTCCACCATAACCCTCAGCACTGGCTGTGTGTTGAGCCCTCTCCTGTTCACTCTGCTCACATATGATTGTGCAGCTACCCATCCAGGCTGTCATATTGTAAAGTTTGCAGCTGTGGTGGGATGCATCACAAACAATGATGAGTCCAGCTACTAACAGGAGGTGAAACACCTGGACAGATGATGCAGGAAGAACAACTTTCACATCATTGTGAAGAAAACTAAGGAGATAGTCATGGATTTCAGAAAGAGCAAGCACACCTAACCAGGAGGATCTGTGGTGGAAGTGGTCTCCAGTTACAAGTAAATGGGTGTGCACTTGAATGACAACCTCAGCTGGGGCTACAACATCACCAGCCTGATCAAGAAAGTATATCAATTACTCTACTTCCTCAGGTGGTTGACGCAGGCTGGACTGGGAAGCTCAGTCCTCACCTCCTTCTAGAGGTGTGTAGTGGAGAGCATCCTGTGCTCTATTATCAATGTGTGGCATTGGGGCTGCAGAAAGGAAAGCTCTGCAGAGAGTGGTGAAGGCTGCACAGAAGTCTGTCGGAGTCAGCCTCCCCACCATCACAGACATCTACACCTCCAAATGCAGGAAGAGAGCCACCTGCATCATGAAGGACCCCACTCACCCAGATCAAACATACTTTTTTGTCCCGCTACCCTCAGGCGGAAGGTTGCCGAGCATTAATTGTAGAACCACTAGACTGAGAAATAGCTTCTACCCTGAAGCTGTTAGATTCATGAATCCCTAACCAGGATTATCACTGTGAAAAAATATCACTGCAATGCCACTTTAAGTGGTGATATGTGACTTATCTGTGCTGCTGATTATCCATGCTGTTGATCTCATGCTGCTGAGTATTTAATGCTGCTGTATTCATTTGTACCCATCTGCCCACACAGACTCATGTTCGAGCTGCTGTTGTTATGCCATATTGTTTTACATTATTAGTGTTTAGTGTATATCTTGGATTTTTTAGCATACTGCTTTGCATTGGTTTATCCTATATCTTAGTGTATAACCTAAATACTTATTGTTTCTTTTTACACTTTACATTTTTGATATTGTTGGGTGTAACTGGGACCCTGTGTACATAATTTTGTTCCACCTCATGTACCACATGTGGTGAGAACGACAATAAACCTACTTGAACTTGAACTTATTGGTGTTTTGACTTACCATGGCAATGTCATTTGCAAACAAAGACACCATTTATTTCATTGAAAAACACTGACAGAACCCCAAGAAAGTTCTGTCAGAGCAACAAAAAAGTTATGTCAGGTCATCTGGACAGTTTTTATTTTATTTTATTAGACATTTTGTCCATCATCCAATGGACTTCATCAGTCCTAGGAGCCTAGAGTTGAGAGGTCTCTGAACAAAACACAAATCAAATTTTGGAGCCATTTTGGTTCAAGATGGCTGCAACAGCTACCTCATTATACACAAAATTGACTATAACTCAATCAATCTTGATAATGAGCTGAAATTTGATATGATCGTAGCTGAGAGCGTGGTTCATACATTCCGGATGCAAATCAAATACCCAAGATGACCACTTTAGCAAAAGGGGAAAATACTATAAATCAGCTATTTTAGAAGATACTGAGCTGAAATTTGGTGTGGTGGTACCTGAAAGCGATGCACAACACATTCTGAATTCAAATCTAAAATATTTGGTTCTAATTTCAAATGGCCATAACTCGGAGGTTTTTAGAGCTATTCAGATGACATTTGGTGTATTGGTAGCTGAGAGAAATCCCTAATAGATCCTGATTGCAACTCAAAACTACAATATGACCACTTAAGCAAAAAAGGAAAAATAACATATCAGGCATTTTTAAACATATTGAGCTTAAATTAGATGAAATGGTATCTGACAGCAATGCCCAATAAATACTCACCTAGAAAAATCAAGATGGCCACAAAAGCTACATATGAATAGTTATAACTCAGCTATTTTTACACATACAGGGCTGAAATTTGGTGTAGTTATAGTTGAGAATGTTCCCCATCACATACTAGATCCAAATAAAAATTCCAAAATGGCCACCATAGCTTAAAAGAAAAATGAACATAGCTCATTGATTTTTTTTCCATTTTGAGCTGAAATTTGGTAACATGCAGTTCGTTTTGTTAAATCTCAATCGTCGAAGAGTCAATGTAGTTTAAAGCTACTCAAGGTACCATAAACTACATTGACCTCACAATTTCTAAATTGAACCGATTCGATCGTTTCTATTCTAGATTGTCTATTCATTTTGATGAGTCTCGCCATAGACTTCAAAATTTATTAGGAATACCAAATCCTACGTCGTTCGTCTAAAAGACAACAGACATTTAGATCAAACTATATTTCATTTTTATTTTAGTTTAACCTAAACTAAGTAATGAATGGAGGAATAGTTTGGAATTAGAGGCCTTCGTTACAGAAGCCCTCCAAAATTCTATAGGTACAGATCCCTATACCTAATTTATAGATTTGATCCACCCCTTAATTGGTAATTGTAGCTGATCTAAACCATGATAGCTTACATACCAGGTGCATATAGGTAAGGCTTAATGTAAAATCCCAATCATAAGCCCACCTTAAAAACCACATAAATGCATGACACATAGAACCAGAGTGGCACGGACTGGAAACCAACCAGCCTCCAACCATCGATGTGGGGACCTGCAGCTCCAACGCTTGGTCTTCAACCTTCATCCAAGGGTCGCCTCCTCTGCGTCAATCGAGGGATCCCCTCTACATGCTGATTATGAAAACAATTGTTGCTGATCAATCAACAAAACTAATCGTTGTGGATTTACTGCTGTGGAATTACCGCTGTGGATTATAAGACTTTGCTTCCCAAAGGATCACAGACTTTGTTTTCCAAGAGTTAACAGACTTTGTTTTCCAAAGGATTAAAAGCTTTTCGCAATGGGATTACCTACGAACAGTATGGAATTTCCAAAAACTTTATGGGATTATAATTTTTGATTTTTTTTTTCCACTTGCTGGATTACTTCAAGATCAAAGACAGTTCAAGGTTTCCTTTCGTGTTGGACCCCATCCCCAAGGACTGGCGATGGCTTCCAAAAGGGGGGAGATGTAGTGGACCTACCCAGGGTCAAATTAAGGTTTTTGAACTGTCCAGTGATGACCTTTACTGACCTCTCAGTAAAGCAAGACATTTACTACAAAATTATTCATTTAGCTATAATCTGATAACATAGTCACCAATAAGAGACTATTTCTATCTTTGATTTTAGGCTGATGTGATCAAAAGAATAACTTTTGTCATTTTCATGATGTGTGCTTTTAAGCTGTGTTATTCTGTGAGAGTTAAACTGTGTTTCACTGCTGTGTCAAAGGTGCAATCTCGGGTCACAGAGACTTCTTTTAATTTTGTTAATTCAAATGTTATCAAATGAATAATTTTATTTGTAAGAGCATCAGTACATTTTAATGTCAGATAAATCAAATACTCTGCTTAATTCAAAATGTTGTACATGGAGGATTTCTCCTCTCCTCTCGAACTTGCATGTGAAGATAAAAGGAACACTTTATCTCATTCATTTTAGCTTGAGCTCAGGACAATCTAGACACCCAAAGACTTTTGTTTTTGTCCTATTTAATAATCAAGCTATTATCATTAATAGGTCCCATATGTTATGCTCTGATGACGTTTGTTTATTCATACAACAATGTTGGTAATGAGTTAAGAAAGTTCTAAATCTGCTGTATCATGAAACTGGCGTCTTAAACTAACTTTCTTATCCTTTCTGACATTTTTAATCTAACTTATGCCTCCTCTCAGTGGCTCCTGGCTTAACAGACTGAATCAGAAAGAGCTACGTCTTTCTAGGTCAAGTTAGCCTTAAAAGAGCTCTGACTTCCTGTTTTCCTTGATGGAGTTTGCTGAGGTCCTCAACCCCTGATGAGGTTCCCCAAAGAACTGATGATCGTCTGGTCAACACGCTAATGACCATGTCATTCAGTTAAAGACTTATAACATGCCAAGTTATAAGCCATCTTCAACAGCTGAAAAGCTCTCTTTTATTGACATTCCTTTAAGGAACGTCTTATCTTGAACAACAGCACCAGGAGCTGCCGTTACTTTCGGTTCGAGTCAAGGCGCACGTCTGGAGACGCTGAGAATGGTAAACGAACTGACCAAACTGGACCGAGGGAGACTGACCATCTTCACGAGGTAACAAGTCGTCAAATGCTTTGCCAAGGGTACCAACGTGTAGCTTTAATCGGCCGGAGAACTGCCATGTTTCTGGTTAAACACATCAAGATAACTCCCTGACTCTTAACTTTTCTTCCTCCATTTCTCCTCCTAAATCTTTCCCTCTCTATCTAAGCTGGAAACTATTTTAAGCTGAAGAGCCCACAGACTAAATATGTTAACATCCAATATTTATGTCTGTTGTGTTATGATTCAAGTGTGCTGACGTATTAATTTGAAAGAAAGTGAAATCATGTCAATCAAGTGTAATGGTGTTAATTTAGTTGATTTATTTTAAATAAATGATAGTGTCTCTTTGACATATCAAACTAAGTTAACGTCTTTGTCACTTAATGGCTTTGTGTATTTATCCATCATAAAGATCACAGAAATATTGGGTAAACTGAAAAAGAACAGAATCCGTGAATTTACTATTCAATCTGAATAAGTAGATTAATTAAGATAAAAAGGAGATCAGTATTAATATTGACCTCCTCATAATTCTTACAGTGGCAGCCAAGAGCGAACTTCAATGCATAGTACTGTCAAATCACAATGGAAAAAATGGTCAGAACATGGCTGTCCCCATCAAAGTTTCTCCTGGAACTTTCTAAATTTTTATGTTGCCATCATATTCACACTTTTGGAAAAATTCTAAAAGCTCGATTTCACATTTACTTGTTGGGCATCACTCTCAGCTTCTACCACACCAAAGTGTACCTTAACATCTTTAAAATTACCTGAGTTAGGCAGGTGTGTGGCTCATACCTGGTCTCTCCTGTGTCTTTGCCTGTGCTCAGTTGGAGTACCAGGTGGGACACCTTCAGAATGGTGACCTGGAGAAGACCAGGAGGAAACTGGAGGATAACAGCAGATCAACTCAAGAGGGTCCTGGAGATATGGGGAATATGAGGAATGGTCTAGAAGCTCTTATCAAAAGGTCAGTCATACACACACTGTACAAAACCTTTTGATGATTAGAGGGGTAAAAGTGTAAGTGTAAAAGCTGTGGAGACTAAAATGCCAGAAGTAGTCTGGTCAGTTCAGCAGTTTTAAAACAAAATAGAGCCTATAGCAAGCATGACTCTTTGAATCAGTTGTATAATCTTGAACTCAGAAATCTTTTGTTTGATCCCTGTCTCTTTGCAACCGATCTCTGGTGAATGCAGACTTCCACTAGACATCTACAAGATTTAAGCATTTTTCAGTGTTTTGCTTTTAGGACAAATTCAGTTTGTTTTAAGCCTAAATATCTTTTTAACCGATGATGGGATGATGCTACAGTTTGGTGTACAATATATGTAAAATCAGCATGAACAAATTTAAATACAATTTCCTATGTAATTGTAAATATGTTGCACGCCTAAATACAGTAAATAAATACTGCACAGTTTTTTTTACACTATTCTGCTAGATTCATAGTCTAAAAGTGATTCAGCGCTACAATAACATGCCACTTCATGTCTCATCTCAACTTCATTGTTTAATGCTGTCTTTTTTGAAAGCTAGTGATGTAGACCTATAAAGCTAGATGAACTGAACCAACTGAAAGGTCAAGTGTTTAGTGAATATTTTCATTATTGCATTTTTAGAACCCAGACACCAGGGGCAAAATCTTGTGTACTCCAAGTATTATAATGCAATTGTTGGTCTCCTGAGGCAGCCAATTGTATCAGTCCACCAGGAGTTAGGTCAACTTTTGGACTAACTAGACACAAACTCTGTACCACTAGCATAAAACTGCCCATGAAACAAACAAACACAGAATGTCAGGTGCAGTTGTACGTGCAGGTGTACCCTCTATTGGAAGAAAGACAAGAAACATGCCAATAGAAAATATTACTAACACAAAACAGGTAGAGTAGAGTCCTCCAGCAGTCTAAGCATATAGCAGCAGAACTAAGGGATAGCTCAGGAAACCCAAGCCAACCCTAACTATAGGATTTAGTAAAAAGGAGAGTCTTAAGCCTAGTCTTAAAACTGGACAATGTGTCAGCCTCACGGACAGGAATTGGAAGTTGGTTCCACAAGAGAGGAGCCTGAGAAATATAGTACAATACAAGAATAGAGTAACAATAAGATCTGTAATATAAGATGGAGCTAGGATGTTGAGAGCTTTGTAGGTTAGAAGTACTTTGTAAGATTTTGAATTCAATTCTGAATTCAACAGGGATGGAGCTAAAACTGGAGAAATATGATCTCTCCTACTAACTCCAGTTAAGAATCTGGCTGCAGCATTTTGGAACAGCTGAAGACTTTTTGTCACTATCATTAACTACGGTCTCCTTATCTGACAAAATAACTACAGTATTATAAATCAGTCTTAAGCTCGATGCTTCACCTTTGTATTTACTTTTATCAACGTAGTCTACCAATATGATCTAGCTATCACAAGTCGCTATAGATGTAATTGGGCAATTGTGGCTTGACTTTACACATGTGACTTAGTGTACGTATGAAGGTCCATGCAATAATTTTAAATGATAATACCTTTAAATGGCAGTACAGCATTTCATCATTTTCTATCCCCTGGTGGGGGAGGAAGCTGATGAGTCACAGTCCTGTTGCAAGTGTTGGATGTTTTTTTTTTTAAGAAACAGAAAAACAGCTACCGTAATTTAAAGCTCAGATTATTTTTGGCTTTCCATATAGCCTCAGATTTACCAACATGTGTGTGTCCTTTTTCCCTTTGAATTTTTTTCTCTTGAATGATAGAAAGTTTTCAGATGTATACCTGCTAATCCATTCACCGACTTGAAGTTCAACATTTTCTTTTTCATCTCTGTGGAATTTTCTGTAACTTGTAATCAAACATGAAATGTTCAAACTGTGTTTCAGCCAGTTTTGATAATTAAAACCCTTTCACGATCGTAAACTTTTCCAAAACACTTTGTATTTGTGCCAGCCATGATGATGGTTGTAAATCTGCCTCTTAAACACTTGTGTGAGTCGGCATGAAGCAGAAACCGTACGGTAAATGGTTCCGTGAGATATATTCTTACAAATGATACAAGACCCTGTAGGTGCTTTTCACAGCCATGAATCCTCCAGTCATCTGCTTTTACCAGAACAGACACAACTTTCAGAAACATTTTGATACTTGGATAAAATAAGTCATCTACATGTCCCGAGGCAAGAGGACAGGCATAGACTCTAACAGACCATAATGTACACGTTCCACCATTCAGGCATTTTATTAAGACATGTTGCCATCTGCCCTCAGACACATGACAGCAAAGAGATTTATTGTGGTTCACAGCTACAATCAACCACAGACATCAGAAAAGACATCCGAACACCGTCGACCCCCCAGCATTTTTTAAAAACAGTGACTGACCTTGCTGCGCCGTATTAATAAAAATAAAAAATCTTTCAGTTTAACTTAGCTGTCAGTTCAGTGACGTTTGCATAGCATTACAATGAGGTAAGAAGTAACATGTTGGTGAAGACCATGCACACAACTTTGCACTTTTGTCAGTTTTTTCCAGTCTTCTTGACAGATTGACGCAATGAATGATGAGTTGCTGACAAATCATAACAGAAATATACCCATCAGATGTGGATGTGGTATTTTATTAATTCGTTGGAAAAGAGGAACCATTTTCTGTGTCAGGATTTTGCACAGAAAATGGCTGTGTGGGAGGAAGTATGCAGTAAGCAGAACATGATGGACACAGGATGTCCAAAGTTAGATCTGAATTTAATACTGCAACTCCCTGTTATTGGAATCCCAGGTAAATACCTTCAGAAGCTTCAATATGTTCAAAACAGTGCAGCAAGGATTTTGTTGAGAGTTCGTAAATTTGAACATATTACACCCATTCTCCATAACCTCCATTGGCTTCCTGTCACCTACAGAATTCAGTACAAAACTGCTCTCATTACACACCAATGCTTACACGGAACTTCACCTGATTATCTAAAGGACATTCTTGCACCATATTCATCCACCCGGTCTCTACGATCACAGAACAGTAATCTACTTCACATTCCGAGAACCAAATTAAGGACCATGGGAGACCGGGCTTTCAGTGTGGCTGCCCCCCGCCTATGGAACTCTCTTCCTGATTGCCTGAGAGCTCCACAGTCACTGGTTGACTTTAAAAGCAGCTTGAAGACCTTTCTTTTTAAGCGAGCCTACTCTGCCTCCTCATGATTCTAACTTTGATCTTAGTTGATACTGTTATTGATTTTACTTGTTTTATCACTTGTTTTATTTGACCTTTAATTTTGTTGCACTTTGTAGCACTAGTGCGTTATAAATTGAATTCATTATTATTAATGTATTATTATTAACCCTCAGAAAGAGTTATGTAGCGTTGTCATATTATATTTACCGTAGTCTCTTGACCACAAAGAACTGAAGTGTGCAAAAGGATGACCCTTGGCCAATTGATTCTCAGTGAGTCCATCCTGACCAGTTTTAGAGACAGCTAGGACTCAAAGAAACCAACAGAACTTTTTTCTTTCATAATTTTTTCTTGGCAAATTTGAACCCTGATGTCAGAACACACCTATTTTTGCTATAGGTAAAATTAAGCTGTGATTATTCTACATTCAACCTTTATTTATACAAGTTAGTCCCATTGAGCCTCAGGGACTCATTTACTGTACAAGAGAGAACTGAATGGAGACATGGAGCATGGAGCATTCATACATCTTTTAGAATTTTTTAAGCCTTTAGGAACTTGTTAGATTCTTAAATCAGCTCATCTTTGCAAAGAACTTGAGAAGTTTGTGTGCCAAAGTGTGCTTTGGACTACTCTGACTGACGAAGCCCTCTGGAGTGAGGGTGAAACGTTTCTACAAAAAAGAAACTGTCCAGATGAACTGATTGAGAATGAGCGGATTTGATACCTGGACTATTGAGAATGAACTTTCTTGTCTTGAACCACTTTGGACATGTCTGCCTGCCTGGGAGGAGTCAACGAGGGACAAGCCCCCAGAAACCATCTTGGCTACAGCAAACTGGTTGGTCCACTTAAGTTGTTTACTTGGTGGGTTAACTTCAGTGTGCTTTGGACTACTCTGACTGACGAAGCCCTCTGGAGTGAGGGTGAAACGTTTCTACTAAAAAGAAACTGTCCAGATGAACTGATTGAGAATGAGCGGATTTGATACCTGGACTATTGAGAATGAACTTTCTTTTCTTAACTTGAGAAGTTCTTTTGAAATAACAATTTACTTACGGTACTCACTCATTTTGTCAAGACCCCAAATAGCTCACAAACCAAGAAGAGTCATGGTGATTACAGACGTCTTCCACTTCCACTTGAGGTGCCCAGTAGAGGTTACCATTATAATCAGATATTTTTAATGGCTAAAATGTATTTACATTTTGATAATTTTTCTGTTTGAAGGAAGGACTTGGAGATCAGCAGTACCACCACAAAGTTGGAGGCAGAGGAGGCCCTGAATATCGGACTGTATCGGAGGAACAAGGAGCTACAGGTCAGATAAGCTGTGAATACATTTGTACATGAAAAAACAGCTGAACTGTAAGGTGAAGCTCTCTGTTTACTGGTCAGTCTACATCCCTACCCTCATCTATGGACATGAACTCTAGGTAGTGACTAAAAAAATGAGATTGTGGATACAGGTGGTTGAAATGAGTTTAAACTGCAGGGTAGCTGGACTCTCACTTAGAGAAAAGGTGAGAAGTTCAGTTATCCAGGAGAGACTTGGAGTAGGACCACTACTCCTCCACGTCAAGAGGAACCAGTTGAGGTGGTTCAGGCATCTGGTAAGGATGCTTCTTGGGTGCCTCTCTAGGAGGTGCTTCGGGCATGTCCGACTGGTAGGAGACCCCGGGGAAGTCCCAAGACATGCTGGAGGGACTATGTCTCATGGTTGGACTGGGAACACCTTGTGGTCCTCCCAGAGGAGCTGGAGGAGGTGGCTGTGAAAAGACATGCCTGGACCTCCCTGCTCAAGCTGCTGCCCCCGAGACCTGACTTTGAAACAAGCAGAATATAATGGATGGATAGTTGGATGGATGGATGGTGTATTTATGAGCTGCTGATGATATTCAAATGGGACATCCAAAACAGAAGAATTTATGTGTGTAGGACTCACTTAAATCCTTAATGATTCTGACTGATGAGACGCACTACGGGACTTGTTTCATTGTTATAATGTCCAGAGGACCAGACTTGATTTTTTAGATTTTTCTACCTGGATTATTGAGCATGCATCAGGATATATGTTAAAATCCTAAACCAATTCAATCTTCAGACTGGTGATTGCAATTATAACACTTTGAGTATGGGTGTAATAGTACTGTACATGTATTTTTACTGAACTGCCACCGTACAACAGTTTGGCCTGGGTACGTTGAAGTACACATCAAATGGTCACAGGAAACCATCAGTCTCTTCTAGAAGTGGTTGCATATTACATTAAACTGCATTTTACTAACAGAAAAGATTCTGAGGGTGCGACTGTTTAAAGCACTCTTCATCATATGGGCGGCTGGCTGGCTGTGGCTGAGTGGTTAGAGCAGTCGTCCTCCAAGAGTTGGCAGTTCGATTCCACCAGCAGTATGCCAAAGTGTCCCTGGGCAAGACACTGAACTCTTCATTGCCTCCGATGTGTCTCCTATCAGTGTAGGAATGTGATAAAGCACCGATTGTTCTTTGTATAGATCTAGTAGAGTGCTGTACGAATGGATAAATGAGGGCACAGATTGTGTTGTAAAGAGCTTTGAAAATCTTGATAAGATAGAAAGGTGCTATACCTATAAGTTCAGTCCATTCACCATCATAATGAAGAATGAATTGCTTCAGAATAACATCCAGAAGGGGTGCTTTGTTTCAAATCAGCTGTGTGGAAGAGCTTCCTGGTCATGATCCATGGAAGCAGCAAAAGAGCAACAAGAAATTCAGTATGGCAAGCAGTTATATCATACAATGCCCATTTTGGAACCTTTATGAGCAGGTTATTTGTGTCTCAATTAGATATGCCTACATCAGTATTCACACTATGTCTTGTTTATTATCTGATACATTTTTTTTAGCCTTAAATTGTTTCAACAAACCTTCAGCTAAACTATTTATGTATAAATAGGTTCAGCTTGACATTTTGACCATGACTTTTTTTTTGTAATTATTATACTTTTTAGAATTATTAAATTTATTTTCAATGTTTTTCTTTTTGAAATGAATGGAGAACACAAAGTCTTTGCTACTGTTTAACTATTTTTTTTAGCCTTTGTTCTGGTAGTTTTAATTTTATCAAATTAATTTCAGCTTCAACACGTTTCAACAAAATGTTGTAGTTCAGCACTCAGCATTCACTCTACATTTGATTTATTTTATTTATATTACAATGCATCAAGTCAAGGTTAAATTTTTTGTTTGTTGCACGCTCATCAAAGGCATTTTATAATATAGTCTCTGTTTGTACTTCTGTAAACTTTCTCTTGTCTCGTCCTTCTGATCCACTCAACATAATTTATTCAAACTTGATAAATCTGCAGGTTGCATAATCTTTTCATCATCCCAGCTCTGAAGTCAAAGTCATAAATCAAGGTCAAAAGTTATACCAGGTCACAGAACATCACTTGCAGGCTGACCATGTTGAACATGTTGAATAATTCGAAGACATTGTTTTTTCCTTTGGAGTAAAATCAGTGAAAACTGTGTAATGTAATGTTTGTTGGAATAACATCCAGTGGAAGTGAAAGATATGCAGTTAGACAAGCACAAAAGGTGTGCTGCCGCTTTGGGGCAGTGGATAAAGCGGGCGGTACATATGCTGGAGGCTGAGCCTCTCCACAGGCGTCGCGGGTTTACGTCCCAGACCCGACGAGCTTCTTTCTGTGGTGTCTCCCCCATCTCTACCGTTTTCGCCCTCTCCCTCTCCAATAAAGGCCACTAGCGCCCAAAAATGTAAAAAATAATTTTAAAAAAAGACAAGCACAAAAGGCTGACAGTACAGTACTGGAACACATACCTGCTTTTCAGCAGAGTTGCTGGGATTTGTTTGGTGATTGGATCAGTCACTTCTCAGCTCCACAGCTGTCAGAAGATTGCTCTTACATGCTGCCAACCTTCAGACTGAAAACCAGTTCTGGTTTTCCTCTGACACTGAGACCGTCAGTGCCAGGAGTTTTCTTTTTTTCCTGTTGGGTAACAAAAAGGGGCAACTGGACGTACTCTCCATTTGTCCGTCCGTATTGTGAGCTCAAAAACTTTAATAAGTGAAGAACCAACTTCCATTTGTGGCTATATCTAGGTGAAAGAGAGTTTTGTTTAGAAAATTGGGTTGCAAAATCAAAATCCAAAATGGCCACCGCCATACAAATACGTAAACCACCCACCATCATTTGAGGAAACTATGCTTTCTAGTTTTTACATTGTATAAAAGTAATTTCTTCAAATAATTGGAGTGGCAGAAGATTAATCTGGTGGCCTTGACCATCATTTACCATCCCTTGGATCTGCAATTTTCCCATGTCATGTAACTCCCTCTTAAATATCTTGCATTATAAACTGTAAAGGGCCACCTGCATCATGAAGGACCCACTCACCCTGCACATACACTTTTTGCCCCGCTCCCCTCAGGCAGGAGCTTGAGAAGCATTAATTGTAGAACCACTAGACTGAGGAACAGCTTCTACCCTGAAGCTGTTAGACTCATTAATCTCTAACCAGAATAATCACTGAAAAATCCCATCATGTTGCTGCTGATCTGTTTCATGTTGCTGCTGATCTGTTTCATGTTGCTGCTGATCTGTTTCATGTTGCTGCTGATCTGTTTCATGTTGCTGCTGATCTGTTTCATGTTGCTGCTGATCTGTTTCATGTTGCTGCTGATCTGTTTCATGTTGCTGCTGATCTGTTTCATGTTGCTGCTGATCTGTTTCATGTTGCTGCTGATCTGTTTCATGTTGCTGCTGATCTGTTTCATGTTGCTGCTGATCTGTTTCATGTTGCTGCTGATCTGTTTCATGTTGCTGCTGATCTGTTTCATGTTGCTGCTGATCTGTTTCATGTTGCTGCTGATCTGTTTCATGTTGCTGCTGATCTGTTTCATGTTGCTGCTGATCTGTTTCATGTTGCTGCTGATCTGTTTCATGTTGCTGCTGATCTGTTTCATGTTGCTGCTGATCTGTTTCATGTTGCTGCTGATCTGTTTCATGTTGCTGCTGATCTGTTTCATGTTGCTGCTGATCTGTTTCATGTTGCTGCTGATCTGTTTCATGTTGCTGCTGATCTGTTTCATGTTGCTGCTGATCTGTTTCATGTTGCTGCTGATCTGTTTCATGTTGCTGCTGATCTGTTTCATGTTGCTGCTGATCTGTTTCATGTTGCTGCTGATCTGTTTCATGTTGCTGCTGATCTGTTTCATGTTGCTGCTGATCTGTTTCATGTTGCTGCTGATCTGTTTCATGTTGCTGCTGATCTGTTTCATGTTGCTGCTGATCTGTTTCATGTTGCTGCTGATCTGTTTCATGTTGCTGCTGATCTGTTTCATGTTGCTGCTGATCTGTTTCATGTTGCTGCTGATCTGTTTCATGTTGCTGCTGATCTGTTTCATGTTGCTGCTGATCTGTTTCATGTTGCTGCTGATCTGTTTCATGTTGCTGCTGATCTGTTTCATGTTGCTGCTGATCTGTTTCATGTTGCTGCTGATCTGTTTCATGTTGCTGCTGATCTGTTTCATGTTGCTGCTGATCTGTTTCATGTTGCTGCTGATCTGTTTCATGTTGCTGCTGATCTGTTTCATGTTGCTGCTGATCTGTTTCATGTTGCTGCTGATCTGTTTCATGTTGCTGCTGATCTGTTTCATGTTGCTGCTGATCTGTTTCATGTTGCTGCTGATCTGTTTCATGTTGCTGCTGATCTGTTTCATGTTGCTGCTGATCTGTTTCATGTTGCTGCTGATCTGTTTCATGTTGCTGCTGATCTGTTTCATGTTGCTGCTGATCTGTTTCATGTTGCTGCTGATCTGTTTCATGTTGCTGCTGATCTGTTTCATGTTGCTGCTGATCTGTTTCATGTTGCTGCTGATCTGTTTCATGTTGCTGCTGATCTGTTTCATGTTGCTGCTGATCTGTTTCATGTTGCTGCTGATCTGTTTCATGTTGCTGCTGATCTGTTTCATGTTGCTGCTGATCTGTTTCATGTTGCTGCTGATCTGTTTCATGTTGCTGCTGATCTGTTTCATGTTGCTGCTGATCTGTTTCATGTTGCTGCTGATCTGTTTCATGTTGCTGCTGATCTGTTTCATGTTGCTGCTGATCTGTTTCATGTTGCTGCTGATCTGTTTCATGTTGCTGCTGATCTGTTTCATGTTGCTGCTGATCTGTTTCATGTTGCTGCTGATCTGTTTCATGTTGCTGCTGATCTGTTTCATGTTGCTGCTGATCTGTTTCATGTTGCTGCTGATCTGTTTCATGTTGCTGCTGATCTGTTTCATGTTGCTGCTGATCTGTTTCATGTTGCTGCTGATCTGTTTCATGTTGCTGCTGATCTGTTTCATGTTGCTGCTGATCTGTTTCATGTTGCTGCTGATCTGTTTCATGTTGCTGCTGATCTGTTTCATGTTGCTGCTGATCTTCATGTTGCTGCTGATCTGTGTCATGTTGCTGCTGATCTGTTTCATGTTGCTGCTGATCTTCATGTTGCTGCTGATCTGTTTCATGTCGCTGTGTTCATTCGTACTCATCTGCTCACACAGACTAATGTTCATGCTTCTGTTCGGCGTATTGTTTTTGTACTTAGTGCTCAGCGTATTCATAGAAACATTTTATCTAGACTGTGACACTGAGTTTTGATCTGCTCAGAGACGGATTGTAATAAGATTATGACCCAGTTCTGACTGATTTAAACAGGGCCAGTAACTCTAAAAAAAGTCTCCCACGGATTCAATATCCATCAAGG
>JBBPBX010045235.1:6004-27109 GCA_038048925.1 Garcialebias charrua
GCAGAGAGTGGTGAAGGCTGCACAGAAGTCTGTTGGAGTCAGCCTTCCCACCGTCACAGACATCTAAACCTCCAGATGCAAGAAGAGGGCCACTTGCATCATGAAGGACCCCACTCACCCAGCACACACACTTTTTGCCCCGCTTCCCTCAGGCAGAAAGTAGAACCACTAGACTGAGAAACAGCTGACTTATAAATCCCTAACCAGGATAATCACTGTAAGGGAAAAAAAATTCATTGTAATGCCACTTTAATTGGTGATATGTTATCTGTGCTGCCGATTATCTCATGCTGCTGTATTCAATCATACCGATCTACTCACTACAAACTCATGTTCGGGCTGCTGTTTAATGTACCATATTATTTTACATAATTAGTGTTTAGCCTAGATCTTAGATCTTTTAGTGTATCATTTAGCATTTATCTTAGTTTTTTATACAGTAGTTTATATTTTTGCTATTTTTGGGTGTAACTTGGACCTTGAGTACACAATTTTGTTCCATCTCGTGCCCCATGTGATGCGAATGACAGTAAAGGAACTTGAACTCTAACTTGAACTTGTTTATTCAGCTGCTCTAACAGGACTGTCCAGGAGTGCATTATACCACATTATAACATCCACCTAATTACACACCGTGAAACATGGTTATTAGCTCAGCATCTCTTTGCAGCACTGCTGATCTGCTCAGGATGACTGATGTGTCTGGCATTATGTGCTCTTGTTTTACATACCGGTAGTTCTTTTAAAGCTTGTTGTTGAATTGAATGCTTGTTAAATGACTAAAGGTTCATAAAGGTATGACTAAATGTACGGCACATACAATTTACAAGTAGTGTACAAGGCAGTACAACTTTGTAGTTTGTAAATGGTTGAGTTCATTACAGGTGGTCCCCGACTTACGAGCGAGTTCCGTTCCTACGAGTCGCTCGTAAGATGAAAATTCGTATGTCGGAACCCGAAACATGTGTCGCTCGTAAGTCGGGATTTTTGGTCGTAAGTCGGAAAATGTATGCTAGCGCTGCGCCGAACACCCGTTTTTCAACACAAACGTACATACTGGTTCATAAACATGCACAGAACTTTGTTTACAAACGGTAAGCTAACACACTTTCATCCAAAAACACATACCAGTGCTGTATTTTCTGTACAACTTTAATGTTTGTTAGTCCGCTCGGAAGTCCGGAACCTCGTATGTCAATGACGTCGGAAGTCGGGGACCACCTGTATTATTATTATAAATCTTTTTTTTTTATTGGGGGAGGGGTGGCACAGAGGTTAGGTGAGCCTGTGATCAGATGGTCACTGGTTTGATCTCCCAGACCGACAACGTAAAAAAATGTGGGTGAGAACTGGGAATGGTAAAGTGCCCTTATCTGTCTCCACCCTCATTTGCTCCACTCTGGGCCCTTGAGCAAGGCCCCTAACCCACACCATCTGCTCCCCCGGGTGCCCTAGATAGCAGCTCTCTGCTCCACACAGAGGGCTGTGGTAGCTCAGTGGTCTGTGGTTACATCAGGAAGGGGATCCGGTGTAAAAACTATTGCCAAGTCTTCATGTGAACTAGTTCTCTGACCCCTGAAAAGAGAGCAGCCAAAAGAAAAAAGTACCGTAACTGAGCATTTGGATTTATTATTGCATGTACAGTATTTGCATTTCAGTGTGTTAATATTTTTAAGAGTTTGGGTTTCCAAAGGTAATTAAGGAGGTCAAGTCATACAGATGTCATTCAGATGGGTAAAGGTGGACTTCACTTAAGAGTTTGTAAGACATCTGTTCTCGCTCACATGGTTGTGAGAGGTTTTTTTTGTGCCTGGTCATTTTATACTGTAAAAATAAACTGTATTGTCACATGCAATCAGAAATATCACAGCAACCACACAGTTGTCAGAGTGGTTGTGTATTTTATTTCAGTTAACGGTGGATGAGTTAGAGAAAGATCTGGTATTTCTGTTGTTATCCAAAGAGAAGTGCCTGCCTGTGTCGTCATAATTGTGTGACTGCCTGGTTCAAATCCTAACTGGATGGCAGAAAGACAACAGTTAGTTTTATACATGATCACTCACTTCTTGACAAATTCAAAGGAAAATGGTCCCGTCCCATGTTGTGGTTCGATGCACAAGTAGGTAGGAAAAGGGGAGTAAAATTTCCTGGCAATGTTTACCAGTAAAAATTACAGCTATGGAGGAAATAAGTACAGTAGCTCTATATTCAAGTATCTATATTTCATGCTTTGCTACATTATATTTCTAATGACTCGTAGCCCTTCAGTGCTGCTCTAATCAACAAACCTGTAGATTGAGTCAGATCCTCCCAAATGTCAATGTTTGACCAGAGGGTTAGGTCAGACTACCAACCAGTTTCCATCATGTACGCTTAACACGTTGTGGCAAAAATTATAAAGTAGTTTCACCACACACCACACTGTCTTGCTTTTTAGCATAGACTGATAAATACAAATCAGATAATAATGGTTGATTTTCTTCTATAGCATCTCGTTTATTGTTGGCTGTTTGCTTTTTGCCATCCCGAAATCCCCTGTTTCCCCTGTGAAACCAGATTGATGGGAAGATAAAATGTTAAAATAATCCAAATACTTCTTGACTTGAGTGTTTATCAGTTTTTCTAAAACCTTAGCTAAAATACAGAGTTTAGAGATTGGTCGATAGTTGTGCAGTACAGTAAGGTCTCCTCCCTTCATTAAAGGTAGAACAAAGGCTGTTTTCCAAGCGTTTGGAACGGTGCTTTGGCTAATAGACAGGTTAAAGATGTGGGACTGCGATCAGGGGCGCAACTGCATATTTTTGAGGTGGATGCGAAAACTGAAAGTTATGCACCATAACTCATGTTCCCTGAAGGAAGAGAACGAGGTGCAACATACTTGCTATGGGAATTGCACCCCCGCGTGATTACCTGAAGGAATACATTCACGCCTTTTACAGCAGGGGGCGTCACCCCGCGCCAGAGGTACCGCCCTTTAGGTACTTAGGCGACTGACGTCCCTCCATCTTCCGTGAAAATTTGCACTTCACCGAGCTTTCAGCATTGAAAAGGGCCAGCTATGTTGCACCTCGTTCCCTTCCTTCAGGGAACATGAGTTATGGTGCATAACTTTCAGTTCCCTTTCAGTTCGGTCTCTCGGTGCAACATACTTGCTATGGGAATGTAATTCATTCACGCCCTTGAAATGCTCAGTAAAATGCCTGTTAGTGTGAAAACGTCTGCCATTGACCAGAAGGCATCTCAAAGCTACTTTCTATTGTGTATTAGAAAGAACAGCCTGAGTGACGTCACACGCAGTAACATCCAAACTGTAGTACTTTGCAAAAGTGTTTAAAGAGCTCCAGTTCGCAGCAGCACAAATGTCTGCAACTGACACGCCCTTGAACAATGACCAGGAAGTGGCCAAGCCCCTGGTTGAGTGAGCATGGACTCCAGGGGGCACTTGTTGACCCTTGCTACCGTAAGCCCTCTTGATGGCCTCCGTCACCCAATGTGAGAGGCGCTGTCTTGATAGGGCCTTTCCTGTAGCAGGTACGGCAAAGCAGATAAACAGTTGGGTTGTTTTCCTACATTCGGCTGTCCTCTGCATGTAGGTGCGCAAAGCCCTCACTGGGCAGAGAGCCTGTAGCCTTTCCTGTTCCTTGGTACGGACAGGAGCAGGGGGAAAGAAGGAGAGATCAAAGTCCAGACTCCTATGATTCAGGGTCAGGACCTTGGGAGTATATGCGGGATTAGGCCATAGTGTGACCTTTGACCCGTCAGGGGCGAATCTGGTACACATTGGGTGTACAGATAATGCATGGAGGTCACCCACGCGTTTCGTCGAGCAAAGAGCCAGGAGAAGAGCAGTTTTATAAGATAGAAGATTTATCTTAATCTCGCTGAGAGGCTCGAATGGTGGGTCGCAAAGAGCCCCCAAGACCAGACCAAGATCCCAACCAGGGGTCAAGGTCCTGCTGGGCGGCCTAGTTCGAAGCACACCCTTCATATATTTCATTATGATTGGGTGTGCTCCAGGAGTCCTGTGTCCCCAGCCCTCGTGACAGGCAGAGATAGCTGCAAGGAACACCTTAATCGTTGAATAGGAACGACCCTTTTCCAGTAAATCCTGAAGGAAGGTTAAAAGTTGAGCCAGGTCGCAAGCATAAGAAATAATATTTCTTTCTGAGCACCAGGCTTCGAAGATACGCCATTTCTGTGCATATAGAGATTGTGTTGACCCGGCACGGGCATTTTGTATAGTTATCACCACATTCTCAGGCAAACCCGACGCCATCAGTCTGTCTTTTTCGGCTAACAGGCTGGAATTAATTAAGAATAAACAGCTAGGCTATGACTCCCTGTGTGAGACTTTGAGAGTCCACCAAGTTGGGGAGCGGGCCTCCACGTTGATGTGTTAACAGACTTCTCTGACCGAGTCTCCTCGAAGACAGATGGAGTCTATTAATTTTATTAGAATGAGTTGGAGTAGGAAAACCACTGTTTCCTTCCAAAACAGGTTTTTCTGTTGAGTCGAGGGGCTGCTGTTTCTGTAAACGAGCAGACCTCCTGACTTTAATTGTTGTCCCCCCAGGTAGGATACCGTGTGGGGACAAAGTAGATGCAGCCTTGTGAGGAAAATCATGTGCTGCACTTCCACTGTTCGAGCTTTGTGTGTCCTTCATGAATAATAAAGGAGCAACAGCGATGTATGAACGTGGGGATGATCCTTTGTGGCTGGCAGACTCAAGGTACTTTGTTGATAAGGAGCCCAGTTTCCTTTCCGAATCAGGAGGAAAAACCTTGTTCAACTCCGATCCTTTCACACGCACAGAAGCGTGATCACAGCCACTTTTCAGAGGGTGTGAAAAATGTGTCTGCTTTGGGGCGTCCGACGTATTCTCCTGTGGTGTGAGCGTGTCACGTGGTCGTCTGTCTAGTGTATTAGCCGGCCCCTTGCTCCTAATGGAGCAGGGACTGGAACACGTGCCCTTTCCCACCTGCTTCAGCGAGAGGTGTAGGGTCTGTACACAGACGCCTCTGGGTCTGCCTTTTGGAGACAGGTTCAAAGGCACCCTGCTGTGGCTTATTGAATAGGCTAACACCCCATGAGCCGTGAGGGAGGGGGATGTGGCCCTCCCTTTATGACGGCTGACAGGCCAGAGGCCTGTACTGTTGACTTTATTTGTGTTGGTGTGTTGTTGTTTTTTTTCAATAAAACAGGGATGTACTGTTTTATGAGTTTATTTGTGCTTACGTGCAACGACATACATGATTTGATGTCACTCACAGCAGGAAAAAACATGGTTTGTGCATGCAACATGGTTATCAGCTTTTTGTACTTTGCTACAAATAAAGTCTGACCAAGGATCGAACACTCCTGTTACCACGTGGGCAGGAGGTCGTCAAAAAAGTAAACGTGAACCTGGTTCATCAGGCACATTTTTGACGAGTGTCCCGGTTCGCCGAGGAGGCCCTGTGCCTGCTCGCTTGGCGTGGGACAAACCTGTTTTTAGTCCATGCATGCTCGGAGCGAGGTTGGTTCGGCGGGGGTCTCTGCCGAGGCTCCTCCTCGTATGCTGTCCGCTTCTGCGGTAGTGCACGCGTCGTCAAGCGGTGCCGCGGCTGTGCAGGTCTGCTTCCAGCGGGCTCTCTGGGTGGGGCGAAACTCCGACGAGGGATGCCCACCCTGAGAGCTTCAGCCTGCCTGCGCCTTTGGTCCAGCTTGGTTTGGATTCGCTCCAAAGTCTGGCCAAAAAGTCCCTCCGCTTCTATCGAGTGGTGGAGAAAAGGCACCTTTTGTCCTTCTGGTAAATCCGTCAGCGTCATCCACAGGTGGCGGAGCGCGATGACCACTTCCGCCATACCTCTGCCCTGAGCCACAGCAGCTGTACCCATCATACGAAGGACAAAGTCTGTAGCTCTGCGGGCTTCGTCCAGTAGTTCGGCAGCAGCTTGCTTATCCGAGGTTTCCTGCAGTTGTTGGAGTTTTTCTGCGAGGTAAGCCTGCATCATTGCTGACGCGTTCATGGCGCGCGAAGTGAGTCCTTGAGCTCTGTAGCACTTTTCAAGAAGTGACGCTGAGGTTCTGCAAGCTTTGCTGGGGAGAGTCGGCTTTGTTCCTGACGATCTGGGAGCTAGGTGGGACGCTAGCGTGTCCTCAATCTGAGGTGCATTAGCTATTCCCACCTGATCCATGCCCTCCACGTCGAGGAATTGTGAGAGGGGGAGAAGCATGGGCGCTCGTGGCTGGTGTCAGGTGCGAGTCAGTTCCGTGAGGCAGTCTGGGAACACGGGCATCCTTTGCCTTGTTGAAGCCTGTTGCTTTAAATAAAAATAGTTCCCCGCCAGCCTCGTGACCTGTTGGCGTTGTGGGGGTTCCAGCTAGGGGATATTCAACGCGTCCGCCGCTCTATGGCACAGGTCGAACAGAGCCGGGATGGAGAAGTCCGTTTCAGGGAGTGCAGGTATCGAGGTCCTAGGGAAGTCCTCTCCCGGATCCTCGATCTCGAGTTCTGGTTCATCCGCCGAAAATTCACCCGAGGCTGAGATGGAGATCTCGTCTTCATTCATCATGCCTCTGGTGTCGAACTTGACTGTTAGGTCCCCCATGGTGGCAAGCGGGTCAGGGTTGTCACCCCATTCGACGTGCGTGCTGTTGTGTAGAGCCATGTGTTCGAGTTCTGGCGTCGGAGTGAGGGTCTCCGTGGTGTCTGGGTCCTGTGGACCAGCTGCGCCTCCCATGGCTTTAGCCACGAGGTCCACGCGCTGCCATAGCACCGCGTCCAGCATCTGGCTGCAGTGTGGGCAAGATTCGGGCGCGTCCAGAGCTTGTCGTGCATGAAATATACCTAGGCAGACTGGACAGGCCTCGTGGATGTCCGTCGCTGCCAGGTAAAATCCACAGCCGCTGGGACAGACGCGCGAGTTTGGGCTCGCCCGTCCCGCTGGCTTTCCTTTGAAGTTTAGTCTTTCGCTTCCCTTTCTCCGGAGGCATGTCCGAGACAAGGCGAGCGAGACCTTCCAGAATCCTTTTTCTTCTTTGTTCGCGAGTCTCCTCCGTCGTGTTGCTTTCGCTGGCTAGCTCGCTAAGCTAGTGTTAGACGAGGTAGCAGTTGTGACGCAGTTATAACTCCATCGAGCGAAGCAACCTGTAGGAGAGAGGAGAGAAGAAAACCTCTAGGTTATAGAAATGTGCTGGGCTAGCTTTCGCCAGTCCAGCAGTACGCAGGAAAAATTCTCTGTGCGCTCTGTGTAGGGAGCGAGCTCACCTCAAGTGGAGTGATGGAGCAACAGAGAAGTCTCGCGAAGAGTGGTAGTTCAGGTGTTTGCGAGGTGAAGGGCAAAAAAGAGGAAGATGGAGGGGCGTCAGTCGCCTAAGTACCTAAAGGGCGGTACCTCTGGCGCGGGGTGACGCCCCCTGCCGTAAAAGGTGTGAATGTATTCCTTCAGGTAATCGCGCGGGGGCGCAATTCCCATAGCAAGTATGTTGCACCGAGAGACCGAACTGAAAGGGAACATCAACGGCGCCCCCCCCTACCTGCCGCCTCATACAGCTTTCCTCCCTTAGTCATGCACTTAGAAAATACAGTAGCAATATTACAGATTTTTTTTAATGTTACATATTATATCAGGTGATCATTCCAATCATAAACAAATAAGAAGTTTAATAAAGTAAAAATATATAACAATAGTGGTAATCAGTGCTCAATATTTTATGTAGCGAAAATATGAAATCTTAACAGCCTGCAGTCCATGTCAGAGTTTTAACATTTATGACATTTAAACTGTTACTTTCCGTGAAAGAAGACAATGAAAGATGGTCATCAGAAATTCAAACCATCATGGTATACAGTATAGGTTTTTGTTGCCTCCCTAATGTAATTATTCCTACCTGATGTCATCACTTGTCTCCTCTATCACTGACCTCGTGTCTGTCTCCTTCACCCTTTGTCTGTGGCATTCTGCACTAAGTCATATGGTCAAAAAAGCATTATATATTAGTTGTAAAAATTACAGATCTTAATACAGTTTTTAAAAATAATGTTTACATGTTATTGCTTGGGATTAAGTAGCTGTTCCCTCACTTCCACCTGCATTAGACCAACCTGTTGCCTTCCCCAGTCTGTCCTGATTCCTCTGTCATCTTCTCTTCCTTCTCTCCATCCTCACAGCTGAATGACATTAATTTTGTGTTAAGTAGGTTTAAAAATACAGCAGTCAAACCACAATAGAAATGAAACTTTAATTTAAATGATCTCCTTGTTGGATAACAGTTACTGACTGGACATTTCATCTGATCTGACTTACCAGATACATCACAACACACACCACTGTAGTGATATTAAATAAGACATTTAAACTCAAGTGTCCCTCTGCCAAAAAGGTTGGTAACATGGGTCACCAACCTTTTTGAGTCTAAGGGCTATAGTGACACTGAGGACTAATTTGTCTGATACACACATAACTTGTACAACTCATCTTTAATTAAAGAATCAATAATAATAAATGTACATATGAGTGAATAAATTGCATCACTGCATTGGAACATAGCTGGAACTGCCACCACAACAGTTTAGCTTTCCTGTGTTAATGTTTCCTGAGTTGTATTTAGGTAATTCTTACACTTAGTGTGTGGATGTGTGTGTGACATGTATCAAATATTCATAAAAATATTAAACAAATCACATCTATAGGGGAGGCAACATTTAACAGCCAAATATATGGGACGATTCCTATTAGGCTAGCTTTAGCTTCTTCTTCTTCTTCTTTCGGCTTTTCCCTTTTCAGGGGTCGCCACAGCGAGTCATCCTCCTCCACCTCACTCTGTCCTCTGCATCCTCTGTCCTCACTCCAACCACCTCCACGTCCTCCCTAACTGCATCCATATATCTCCTCTTTGGTCTCCCTCTTTGTCTTTTTCCTGGCAGCTGCATTTCTAACATCCTTCTACCAATATAACCACTGTCCCTCCTCTGGACATGTCCAAACCATCTCAGTCTGGCCTCCCTAACTTTATCTCCCAGTTGTTTAACATGTGCTGTACCTCTGATGATCTCATTCCTGATCTTATCCATCCTTGTCACTCCTAAGGAGAACCTCAGCATCTTCATTTCTGCCACTTCCAGTTCTTTCTCCTGTCTTTTTGTCAATGCCACTGTCTCCAGACCATACAACATAGCTGGTCTCACCACTGTCTTGTAAACTTTTCCTTTGACCTTTGCTGACACCTTTTTGTCACAAATCACTCCTGAAACTTTTCTCCATCCACTCCATCCTGCCTGGACTCTCTTTTTCACCTCTTTACCACATTCCCCATTTTCCTGGACAGTGGACCCCAAGTACTTGAAGTCCTGCACCTTTGTGACCTCTGCTCCTTGTAGCCTCACTGTTCCACTGGCCTCCCTCTCATTCACACACATGTACTCTGTCTTACTACGACTGACTTTCATTCCTCTTCTTTCAAGAGCATACCTCCACCTCTCCAAGTTCTCTTCCACTTGTTCCCTGTTCTCACCACAGATCACAATGTCATCTGCAAACATCATAGTCCATGGGGATTCCTGCCTGACCTCATCTGTTAGTCGGTCCATCACCAGAGCAAACAAGAAGGGGCTCAGAGCCGATCCTTGATGCAATCCCACCGCCACCTTGAAGCTATCTGTCACTCCCACAGCACATCTCACCACTGTCCTGCTGTCCTCATACATGTCCTGTACCAGTCTAACATACTTTTCTGCCACTCCAGATTTCCTCATGCAATACCACACCTCTTCTCTTGGTACCCTGTCATATGCTTTTTCTAAATCCACAAACACACAATGGAGTTCTTTCTGACCCTCTCTGTACTTCTCTATCAACATCCTCAAAGCAAAGATGGCATCTGTGGTGCTCTTTCTTGGCATGAAACCATACTGCTGCTCACAGATAGTCACATCTTGTCTAAGTCTTGCTTCCACAACTCTCTCCCAGATCTTCATTGTGTGGCTCATCAACTTAATTCCCCTGTAGTTGCTACAACTTTGTACATCACCCTTGTTCTTAAAAATGGGAACCAGCACACTTCTTCTCCATTCTTCAGGCATTTTCTCACCCTCAAATATTCCATTAAATATTTGAGTCAAAAACCTCACTGCCATCTCTCCAAGACATTTCCAAACCTCCACTGGTATGTCATCAGGTCCTACTGCCTTCCCCTTCTTCATTCTTTTCAGAGCTTTCCGGACTTCACCCTCACTAATCTTTCCCACTTCCTGGTCCACAGTTTCTATTACCTCCACTCTTCTTTCTCTTTCATTCTCTTCATTCATTAGCTCCTCAAAGTAATCCTTCCATCTTCCCATCACACTCTCCTCACTTGTTAGAACATTCCCATTCCCATCTTTAATAAGCCTAACCTGCTGCACATCCTTTCCAGCCTGATCCCTCTGTCTTGCCAATCGGTACAAGTCCTTCTCGCCCTCTTTAGTGTCCAGTCTCCCATATAACTCATTGTACGCCCTCTGCTTTGCTTTAGCTACTTCCCTCTTTGCTCTATGTCCCATCTCCTTATATTCCTGTCTCCTCTCTTCAGTCCTCTCACTGTCATATTTCTTCTTGGCTAATCTCTTTCTTTGAATGGCGTCCTGCACTTCACTATTCCACCACCAGGTTTCCTTATCATCCATTCTCTGTCCAGATGACACACCAAGTACCTTCCTACCTGTCTCTCTAATTACTGTTGCTGTAGTAGCCCAGTCACTTGGAAACTCTTTCTTACCACCCAGAGCCTTTAACAGCTCGTCTCTGAATTTCTCACAACATTCTTCCTTCTTTAGCTTCCACCATTTGGTCTTCTTCTCTGGTTTTACTCTTTTTCTCTTCTTCGCAACAACAGTCATTCTACACACAACCATCCGATGCTGTTTGGCCACGCTCTCCCCTGCTACAACTTTACAGTCTCCAATCTCTCTCAGGTTTCCTCTTCTACACAGAATGTAGTCGACTTGTGTACTCCTTCCTCCACTCTTATAGGTCACTCTATGTTCCTCCCTCTTTTGGAAATAGGTATTGACTATAGCCATTTCCATTCTCTTGGCAAAATCCACCACCATCTGTCCTTCCTGGTTTCTTTCCTTGACACCAAACCTACCCATCACTTCCTCATCCCCTCTGTTTCCTTCACCAACATGTCCATTCAGGTCTGCTCCAATCACCACTCTTTCCTCCCTGGGAATACTCTCTATCACTTCATCCAAATCTTTCCAAAATTTCTTTCTCCTCCCCATCACATCCAACCTGTGGAGCATAACCACTTACTATGTTTAGCATCAGACCTTCTACTTCTACCTTTAGACACATCACCCTATCTGACACTCTCTTCACATCTACTACATTCTTTGCCAACTCCTCCTTCAGGACCACCCCTACTCCATTTCTCTTTCTATCCACACCATGGTAAAACAGTTTGAACCCTGCTCCAATACTGCGAGCCTTGCTGCCCTTCCACTTGGTCTCTTGGACACATAAAACATCTACCTTTCTTCTCTGCATCATGTCAGCCAGCTCTCTACCTTTGCCTGTCATTGTCCCCACATTTAGAGTTGCAACCCTCAGTCCTACATTCTTCACTTTCCTCCTCTCCCTCTGTCTCCTGACACGTTTTCCTCCTCGGCGTCTTCGACTAACAGTAGTACAATTTCCGCCGGCACCCTGTTTGTCAACAGCACCGGTGGCGGACGTTGTTAACCCGGGCCTCGACCGATCCGGTATGGTTTCACTTTGATGAACTCGCATTATGGTTTTGGCAAGTGTTTTACGTCGGATGCCATTCCTGACACAACCCTCACCATTTACCCGGGCTTGGGACCGGCACAAGAGATACACTGGCTTGTGCTCCCTAGTGGCTGGCTTATTAGGCTAGCTTTAGCTAACCTGAATATTTACACGCCTCCTGTCCTGCTCATACACTGACTGTACTTACCTAATATTTTTTAACCACATTGAAATACTTTTTTTCATCTTGCCAACAACTTCCTTCTCCCTTTTTCTGTTTTGCGCCCTGGATAGTTTTTTTTTCTGCCGCTCCAGTGCACGTGTGAAAAAATAAATAAATAAATAACGTGCCTGTGTGCGTTCTCTGAAAGGGCGCGTGTTCACAGCACCTGTGTGTGAAGGGAGAGCAGAGAGATAGGAGGAGGGAGGTGAGGGAGCAGGGGGGCGCCTAATCAGTGCTGTTCCCCTGTTATTGATCATTTCATGCAGTTAAAGAAAATGCCTGCTAGAAAAACGTTTTTTTCCTAGAGACGTTTTTGACGCCCCCTTAAGTGCAGCGCCCCCATGCGGTGCATCCAATGTTACATAGTGGCCATTTGCGCCACTGACTGCGATAATATGAGCGGCCAGCTTTAAGAAATAAGGTGGAAGTTTATCTGGACCAGTAGATTTTTTAGAGTCTATACCTTTTAACAATTTATTAACCTCACTAACTGAGAACAGTAAAAACGAGAAGGTGTGGTTTACTGAAGATTGACTTGTAGGAGAGATATATGATTTGTAGATGTTTGGGTTAAAAGAGAAGTAGCTGATTTTCCATTAGTAACTGTGGCAAATAAGGAACTCAATGAAACCAAATGTTTGTTAAAACAGCTTAGGATCTCATGCTTATTTGACATGGGAACAGAGTTAGTAGTTGTGGTGCTAGGTCAGATGAATGAGAGCTGCCAGAGAATGATTTGATGGTTTTCCAGAATCTTTTAGGATCATTTAGATCTTTGGAGTTCTGAGATAAGAAGTAATGACATTTTGCACCTTTGAAATCAAGCAAACCTTGGCAAATACTGTACAGTATATCCTTCTCATGTGTGTTAGTTGGGACCACAACTTCTTAACTCTTTGAACTCTTCTTAACTCCTTGTTTCCTTTTATAATACATTGACACAAAAGACAGCTGACTTATTGAGTCCACCATTCATTTCTAAATCCATATTACTCACTTTAGGTGTACCTGTTCAAGGAGTGTTTATTTCCAAAGTTAGTCATCTTATCCACACTAATCATCTGCCAATAATGCGTTTTAAAGTAAATATTATCTGATTGTCTTTCTACTAGTTAGAAAAATCAGTAATGGAATTTAAATCTATCTGTGCTTGAAGACCCAATTGTCTGCAGCTGTGCTGAAGGTGCAATAATGATATAACCCTAAATTACCGGTGTAATTATTTCAAAGTTGTTTAAGTGAAACATGCATCTCTGGCTTCATGTGTTGCCTTTGGAAATAGCCCATACTGAACATTTCCACAAACTGAGTGCTAATTATTGCACAATTAAGATGATCTGGGTGTTGTTGCTTTTTTAAAGGAAACTGTGTCTTGCCACCTGACTGCACTGCTCAGATACTTGCAAATATGCAAATAATTGAGGGATTCCAGCACAAATTGCAGTTGTTAATACCATACCATACCATACCATTTTATTTATAAAGCACTTTAAACAGGAACAAGTCCACCAAAGTGCTGGACAAACAAACACGCAACAGGCAACACATACAATGAAGTACAACACGAAAAACATAAAAACATTGCAGATCATAAATCAAACGATCCAGTACACATCAGCTGGCATTGAAAGCGATGGAGTAGTAGTGAGTTTTTAACCGGGATTTGAAAACCGAGAGGGAGGGGGCCTGTTTGATGAGCAGCGGTAACTCGTTCCAGAGTCTTGGTCCTGCTACAGAGAACGCTCTGTCACCCCTGCGCTTAAGGCGAGTTTCTGGAACTATTAAGAGTACCTGATCCTCTGACCTCAAAGCACGTGGAGGGACATATGGGTGTATCAGATCCGAGAGATAGGCGGGGGCGAGACTGTTCAGCGATTTGTAGACATACATGAGAATTTTGAATTGGATTCGAAGATGAACCGGTAGCCAGTGAAGGGAGGCCAAGACTGGTGTAATGTGCTCTCTTTTGCGTGTGCTGGTTAAAAATCGGGCAGCTGCGTTCTGAACCAGTTGTAATCGTGCAATGGTGGCTTGACTGACGCCAAACAGAAGTGAATTGCAGTAATCAAGCCTAGATGTAATGAATGCGTGAATCACTGTCTCCAGGTGCTTTTTGGATAATATGGGCTTCAGCTTAGACAGACGCCTCAGCTGGAAAAAACAGGATTTGACAATCATGTTTACATGACTGTTGAGTTTCATGGAAGGATCCATTATCACTCCCAGATTTTTGACTTTTTGTTTTTCGGACAGGGGTAGAGCAGACAGGTCAATGCAGTGGTTTGAGGTTGTGTCATTGGGAAGGAACAATATGGCTTCAGACTTCTTATCATTGAAGCTTAAGAAATTTAAAGCCATCCAGTCCCTGATGTCAGCCAGGCAGTCGAGCAGAGGTTGAATAGAGCCTGTACCATTTTGTCTTAGGGGGAAGTAGATTTGACAGTCATCAGCGTAGAAGTGGAAAGGTATATTGTGTTTCCGGAAGATAGCACCGAGTGGCAGCAGGTATAAGGAGAACAAGAGAGGACCCAGGATGGACCCCTGCGGAACCCCCCATTTAAGAGCCGCCACTGCAGAAGTAAAATCATTGATGGACACACAAAAAGACCTGTCAGAGAGGTAGGATCTGAACCAGTTTAGGGCTGATCCTGAGATGCCCACCCACTGCTCCAACCTAGCAATGAGGATCTCATGGTCGATGGTGTCGAAAGCGGATGTGAGGTCCAATAGGACAAGCAGCACAGAGTCACCAGTATCTGTGGATAGAAAGATGTCGTTAAAAACCTTCAGTAGGGCAGTCTCAGTGCTGTGGAGGGATTTGAAGCCAGACTGGAATAGCTCGGGGATAGCGTGATCCTCCAGGAAGCACTTTAGTTGGGACTCAACTATTTTCTCTAGAAGTTTAGAAACAAATGGGAGTCTGGAGACAGGCCTGAAATTGGATAATACTGACGGGTCGAGGTTTGGTTTTTTCAGGAGGGGTTGAACAGCAGCATGTTTTAATGATTTTGGCACCACACCCGAGGATAGACTGCTATTAACAATAGAGAGAATGGAGGGACCTAGAGTGTGAAAAACCTCCTTTAGAAGCCGAGGGGGGACCACATCGAAGGGGGAGCCAGATGGTTTCAGGCTACACATGACCTGCTCTAGAGAGGACAGAGAGACTGGTTCAAAATGGTCAAACACAGCAACAGATTGAGGTGGGATGGATGGATCGTGAGATGGAGGAGAAATGAGAGCCCTGGTGGTTGCGATTTTATCTAAAAAGAAATGTTGGAAGTTCTCGCACAGCTCAGTCGAGGCTTCCATGGGTGATTGTTCAGTGAGGTGGAGAACAATGTTAATGTTGCTGTTAGCCCTCTTTCTCCCCTGGTGTGTTTGCTCCTGTGGTTTTATTCATCTCCGAGTAACTGCTTGACTTGGAGAAAACTTACAGCTAAAATATTTTTAAGTTGATTAGATTTTTAACTGTATTTTCACCTAATTGTCTTCTTTTGAACAATGCTTGTTCAAGCAAATGCACATTTCGTTTTAATTTTCCTTTAGGAAAATTGGCATTTGAGTGTTATTTAGGCATTTTGTGGAGAATAAGGGATTTTAAAAAAACAATAATCTGAATCAGAATCAGAATAAGCTTAATTATCATTGCACAGAGCTACAACAAGAATATGTACTGTACGTGCAGCCGTCCGAAAGATGGGCGGAGTGCACGTAGCTGCTGCTGTAAGCGCGGCCTTCTTATCTTCAGAATACATTGTTTAGATGGAAAGGGGCAAGCCATGAGGAGAAGATAGCAGCATTACCAAAAAAAGATCTCTTCACACCTTGTCCTAACAGAACACGATTTAAGACATTAAAAAACTCTGCCAGCAAGCCCATTTATGAACACGTTACATATGCATTTATGAAGAAGCGGTTCATTAAGCACTAACAGATAGTCTATTGTCCTGATAAGATGATGGTCAGAGGGCACAGTTCTGATAAGCCTCCTCCTCCTGTGATAGACAAAGCTTTTTCTTAGTTTACACATTTTCTAGGAGAAATTGATAAGCTGGCCTGTTTCGAGGGTGACTGGGGAGTCAGATTAAGATAACCACAATGGTTGACTTATTCAGGCAGACTTTTTTTTTTGTCAGCCTTGAGTCTGTACTGATACTTTCAAGGTCCGAAATGGCCAGATTAGGGTGCATTCTACTGGTCCGTGCTTACGAGCCTCTAGGTCGTTTCCATGCTGATGAGTCCCAAAGCCGCAGGTGGCCTGTGATTCAAATCACTTCCAACTTATGGTTTCACTTGTAAATCAGCTGATCTTGAGTCCTCCAAGCACAAACCAAACATTCTCATAGGCAGCAGCCCGACAAGGGCCAAATTAGCCGCGGTCGTCTTCTTTGTATGTTGATAAACCAGGATCTCGAATATTCCAAACAAGAAACCTGTTATCTTAAAGCTGCACTGACATCATGCTTTAACTATAAATCATTTTGCACTACATATATACAGTATATATATATTATCATTTAACTATGTTCGTTTTTGCAAAATAAATTTTAAATATATTAAAATTTCATTACAAGTTATGGTAATTTTCTCGCTGGGACACGCCCACAGAAATCCGAGAACTTCCGCATTTACGGCCTGTGACGTAAGGAGAAGAGACTCTGCTCAGTGCGCACCTTGTAAACAACATGGTGGCCGATACAGAACCGGACGAATTTAGCAAACTGAGTGAAGAATAGAGCGATTTTTAGTCAGTTTGGGAAGCCAAAGTTATTTCAGGGGGTTAAACAATAAACAGCAGGTTCTAATTTATGTCTGCAGCCGTATTTAATGAAGCCTTACCAACGAGGAAGCAGGTGTCAAGCCGCGACTTTACTTGACTTGTGAGGACCGAGGAGGACATGATGGAACCTGTTCACGTTGTCCACAGAGCACTGATTGGTACTGCTTTAATTAATGTATCCATCTAATAATTATTCAACATTACTTATAGTTACTTTTACTACTACAGACAACATCACATCATAATACAATCATAAGTTTTTTTATATTGTTGTTTGTTATTTTTAGAACAACATCCAGACAGCCTGTCTGAAAGCTATACTGTACTGGGTAACGCATCTGAAATCTTCACCTTTCGACGAATTTCTTCAATCACCTCTGGTCATTGGCAATTTGTACAGATACACCTGGAAAAATAAACATGTTTTAATTGTTCAAATATTTCTGAATTTATGTTTTTATTAATAAATTTAAAATAGAAAAAACAAAACAATGTCAAAAATAGAGTGGGTTTGGTGTGAGATGATGGATGGATGGGTGGGTGGATGGATGGATGTTGTCTGTGATCATGTCACCTCAGCCGCAGCGTTTTTCCCATCACTCCCAGCGTGCTCTGGCTGCAAGCGTCCACTCTTCAGACTGGTCATATAGTTCATCAGCACTGCGATCGAGGACACATTCCTGCAGGAACCACAAAGAAAAGAAGGTCAAAACTTCACATCAGCTGAGCAGGATGTAGGATGGTTGCTCAAAGTAGCAGAAATTACAACAAAAAAACTTGATAACATTATCTAAATATGCAAAATAAAAAAAAAACTGGCAGAAAAGGTAGAACAAGCTTAAATTAGCAAATATTTATATGATTAAACTTATAATAGGGTGAATATCAAATATTGTTTTATTTTGATTATTACAGCTGAAACCACTGATGATCAGCTATGAAAATGTAGTGGTTATTTAGACAGAATTTGGGTGAAATTTTGCACATAACGTTAGAATAAACAGAGAAAATAAAACAGATGCTTCAAAGGGACTCATCTTTTTTAAACTATAAGTAATGTTGAATAATTATTAGATGGATACATTAATTAAAGCAGTACCAATCAGTGCTCTGTGGACAACGTGAACAGGTTCCATCACGTCCTCCTCGGTCCTCACAAGTCAAGTAAAGTCGCGGCTTGACACCTGCTTCCTCGTTGGTAAGGCTTCAATAAATACGGCTGCAGACATAAATTAGAACCTGCTGTTTATTGTTTAACCCCCTGAAATAACTTTGGCTTCCCAAACTGACTAAAAATCGCTCTATTCTTCACTCAGTTTGCTAAATTCGTCCGGTTCTGTATCGGCCGCCATGTTGTTTACAAGGTGCGCACTGAGCAGAGTCTCATCTCCCTACGTCACGTGCCGTAAATGCGGAAGTTCTCGGATTTCTGTGGGCGTGTCCCAGCGAGAAAATTACCATAACTTGTAATGAAATTTTAATATATTTATAATTTATTTTGCAAAAACGAACATAGTTAAATGATAATATATATATATACTGTATATATATGTAGTGCAAAATGATTTATAGTTAAAACATGATGTCAGTGCAGCTTTAAATCCAATTACTGGTATATGCAATTCTGACGCCCTCGTTTGATAGCAAAGGTAGACACATTACCTCCAGAGACATATCCAGCTGCATGCGTATTGTCCGAGCAGATGAAGGTTCACCAGGACCCTGTCGTTTTGTTGAAAAGTGTTTGTAATTTGTGTCAAAAGTCCAGTTGGTCCNAGCCGCTGCTTCTCCACATCGAGAGGAGCCAGTTGAGGTGGCTCGGGCATCTGGTTAGGATGCCTCCTGGACGCCTCCCTGGTGAGGTGTTCCGGGCATGTCCCACCGGGAGGAGACCCAGAGGAAGACCCAGGATACGCTGGAGGGACTATGTTTCTCGGCTGGCCTGGGAACGCCTTGGGATTCCCCCAGAGGAGCTGCTCCAAGTGGCTGGGGAGAGGGAAGTCTGGGCCTCCCTACTTAGGCTGCTACCCCCGCGACCCGACCCCGGATAAGCGGAAGAAAATGGATGGATGGATGGATAGTTACAAAGTATACTGTATAGTATTGTATTGATCAGACATCACCAAAATACACTATCGATAGTTCAAATAGTTATTTTTTTTTCATTCAATTCATTCAACCTTTATTTAGACAGATTTATTTCATTGAGCCTTGGGGACTCATTTACATTTATTTTTTGTCTAGTATTTACTATTATCAATTTATATCTTCTAAAAATATTATTTTTAATATTATTTACATAAAATGATGGCTAAATGTGCTGCTGACTATCCATGATGCTGATCTCATGCTGCTGATTACTTCATGATGCTGTGTTCAATAATCCTCATCTGCTCATACAGACTCATGTTCGTGCTGCTGTTATTTTGGCACATTGTTTTTGTACCATTGGTGCTTAGTGTATTCTTGGTTTAGTGAATGAAGTATATTCTTAGCTCATGACTCTGATCTTGCTAATGTTTTCCTTTACAGTTTGTATTTTTGTTGGATGTAACTGTACATAGTTTCATTCCAACTCATGCATCACATGTGATTTAATGACAATAAAAATCCTTGTATCCTTGTATCCTAATTATTTGCTTTTTGATTTATTATTACCATATATCCCTCTACTTAGCTATTCTGAATCACAATGTAAATATTTTCAGATCTCACAAACTCATGTTTTATCCACAATACAACATACTAAAATATCAAATGTTTGAACTTACGTACCTTTAAAAAAAGATTCATTCAACCTGTATTTAGACATGTTAATCCCATTGAGCCTTGGGTACTCATTTACAAGAGAGACCTGATTTCTTAACAAAGACCAATGACAACAGTGAATAATAACAAAAACAATAGACAGTCATAAATTAGGCATAGGTATACAAATTTTAAACAAAAATATAAGGTTATTTTAAATTTTATGGAAGCAACACATCTTAAAATAAAAGGCTGTAAAAGTACAGTAAATTGTTTTAAAAACAATTGGAGGACCATTTTGCAACAGATTAGATAATCTGCAGCAGGTCAATAAGAGGAATAGGGCATTTTAAAAAGGCTTAATTTCATGAAGTAAAGATGAGCAGACCTTCAATGCTCTGCAAAACCGTGTCTAACAATAGTTGAACAATTTTAGAACAATGTTTGTCAATGAAAAATTGGGAACATTTTGAATATCTTATTACTTACTGTTCATTATATCATGAAAAGGTTCAAGCTGGAGAAATCTCTGTAAGAATAAAGCTGAAAGTCATGACTGGGTGTCTGTGATCTTTGGGTCCTCAGGAAGCATCAACCAAGTCTGATTATGGTATGGACATCACTAAATGGACTCAGGAACACTTCCACAATTCACTGCCTGTAAACACAGTTCACCATGCCTTACAAAAGGTTCGTTAAATCTCTATCAATCAAAGAAGATGTGCACACAAACAGAAATGTTTCCATATTTTCTGGGCCAAAGCTAATTTAAAATGGACTGAGGCAAAGTGGAAATTTGTTCTGTGGTCAGATCAATCAAAATGTAAAATTATTTTCAAAACAGAAGGCATGTGCTTCATAATAAGGATGAGACATCCCATCTGGCCAGTCATCACACAGTTCAAAAGCCTGCCTCTCTGATGGTATGGGAGTGCATTAATACCTACTGGATGAGCAGCTTACACATTTGCAATGGTAATATCAATGCAAAAATGTGTATTGAAGCTTAGAACAACAAATGCTCCCAACCAAATAGCTTTTTTTAATGGCCTTGTATATTTCAGTAGGACAATGGTAAATCACAAACTGCATCCATTATAACGTCACAGAGTCCGTGTGCTGAACTGGCCTGCCTGCTCTCCAGACCTCTCACATTTGAAAACATCCAATGCATCATGAAACTAAGAAACTCGGAAAAGCAGACTCGGTTGAACCGCTAGAATCCTTCATGAGCAAAGAATGGAACAACAGACCCCTCTGCAATGCTGACAAAACATTTTCAGGTGTAGCACTGTTTATAAGTGCAGAAGAAAAACAGCAGAAACTGAATCTCAGTTTATCAAGCAGTTTAAATACAAGTTAAACATTAGCATGGCAGCCCTGCTATTGAGGACAGTAGTCGGTAGCATTCTTCTACTATGAAGCAATGCTGTTATAATGGATGCAGTTTATGCTTTAGCATTGTCCTGCTGAAATATGCAAGGTCATTTACAGGACAATAGGAAAATAGCAGTTTAAAACTCTCATGTGCCATTACTTGTGATTTAAAAAAGCATGACTGATGGAAATGTTTATAGGTTTTTTAATTGAATTTTTGTCACATTCAGTGTTACATAGG
>JBBPBX010045237.1:9822-27108 GCA_038048925.1 Garcialebias charrua
GGTAAAAACATCACTATCACTGACCCCAGGGTAAAAACATCATTATCACTGACCCTCGGGGTAAAAACATCACTATCACCTACCCCGGAGTCCAAAACATCACTATCACTGACCCCCAGGGTAAAAACATCACTATCACTGACCCCGGGGTAAAAACATCATTATCAATGACCCCCGGCGTAAAAACATCACTATCACTGACCCCAGGGTAAAAACATCATTATCACTGACCCCGGGGTAAAAACATCACTATCACTGACCCCGGGGTAAAAACATCACTATCACTGACCCCGGGGTAAAAACATCACTATCACTGACCCCGGGGTAAAAACATCACTATCACTGACCCCGGGGTAAAAACATCACTATCACTGACCCCGGGGTAAAAACATCACTATCACTGACCCCGGGGTAAAAACATCACTATCACTGACCCCGGGGTAAAAACATCACTATCACTGACCCCGGGGTAAAAACATCACTATCACTGACCCCGGGGTAAAAACATCACTATCACTGACCCCGGGGTAAAAACATCACTATCACTGACCCCGGGGTAAAAACATCACTATCACTGACCCCGGGGTAAAAACATCATTATCACTGACCCCCGGGGTAAAAACATCATTATCACTGACCCCCGGGGTAAAAACATCACTATCACTGACCCCCGGGGTAAAAACATCACTAACACTGACCCCGAGGTAAAAACATCATTATCACTGACCCCCGAGGTAAAAACATCACTATCACTGACCCCTGGGGTAAAAACATCACTATCACTGATCCCAGGGTAAAAACATCACTATCACTGACCCCCGAGGTAAAAACATCACTATCACTGACCCCGGGGTAAAAACATCACTATCATTGACCCCCGGGGTAAAAACATCATTATCACTGACCCCCGGGGTAAAAACATCATTATCACTGATCCCGGGGTAAAAACATCACTATCACTGACCCCGGGGTAAAAACATCACTATCACTGACCCCGGGGTAAAAACATAATTATCACTGACCCTCAGGGTAAAAACATCACTATCACCTACCCCGGAGTCCAAAACATCACTATCACTGACCCCTAGGGTAAAAACATCACTATCACTGACCCCGGGGTAAAAACATCATTATCAATGACCCCCGGAGTCCAAAACATCACTATCACTGACCCCTAGGGTAAAAACATCACTATCACTGACCCCGCGGTAAAAACATGATTATCAATGACCCCCGGGGTAAAAACATCATTATCACTGACCCCGGGGTAAAAACATCATTATCACTTACCCCCGGGGTAAAAACATCACTATCACTAACCCCCGGGGTAAAAACATCACTATCACTGACCCTGGGGTAAAAAAAATCATTATCACTGACCCCCGGGGTAAAAACATCATTATCACTGACCCCCGGGGTAAAAACATCACTAACACTGACCCCTGGGGTAAAAACATCACTATCACTGATCCCAGGGTAAAAACATCACTATCACTGACCCCCGAGGTAAAAACATCACTATCACTGACCCCGGGGTAAAAACATCACTATCATTGACCCCCGGGGTAAAAACATCATTATCACTGACCCCCGGGGTAAAAACATCATTATCACTGATCCCGGGGTAAAAACATCACTATCACTGACCCCGGGGTAAAAACATCACTATCACTGACCCCGGGGTAAAAACATCATTATCACTGACCCTCAGGGTAAAAACATCACTATCACCTACCCCGGAGTCCAAAACATCACTATCACTGACCCCTAGGGTAAAAACATCACTATCACTGACCCCGGGGTAAAAACATCATTATCAATGACCCCCGGAGTCCAAAACATCACTATCACTGACCCCTAGGGTAAAAACATCACTATCACTGACCCCGCGGTAAAAACATGATTATCAATGACCCCCGGGGTAAAAACATCATTATCACTGACCCCGGGGTAAAAACATCATTATCACTTACCCCCGGGGTAAAAACATCACTATCACTAACCCCCGGGGTAAAAACATCACTATCACTGACCCTGGGGTAAAAAAATCATTATCACTGACCCCCGGGGTAAAAACATCATTATCACTGACCCCCGGGGTAAAAACATCACTAACACTGACCCCGGGGTAAAAACATCACTATCACTGACCCTGGGGTAAAAACATCACTATCATTGACCCTGGGGTAAAAACATCACTATCACTGACCCCGGGGTAAAAACATCATTATCACTGACCCTGGGGTAAAAACATCATTATCACTGACCCCCGGGGTAAAAACATCATTATCACTGACCTCCGGGGTAAAAACATCACTATCACTGACCCCCGGGGTAAAAACATCAACTAACACTGACCCCCGAGGTAAAAACATCACTATCACTGACCCCGGGGTAAAAACATCACTATCACTGACCCCGGGTAAAAACATCATTATCACTGATCCCGGGGTAAAAACATCACTATCACTGACCCTGGGGTAAAAACATCACTATCACTGACCCCGGGGTAAAAACATCACTATCACTGACCCCGGGGTAAAAACATCATTATCACTGACCCCGGGGTAAAAACATCACTATCACTGACCCCAGGGGTAAAAACATCACTATCACTGACCCGGGGTAAAAACATCACTATCACTGACCCCGGGGTAAAAACATCATTATCACTGATCCCCGGGGTAAAAACATCACTAACACTGACCCCCGAGGTAAAAACATCACTAACACTGACCCCGGGGTAAAAACATCATTATCACTGACCCTCGGGGTAAAAACATCACTATCACCTACCCTGGGGTCCAAAACATCACTATCACTGACCCCCAGGGTAAAAACATCACTAACACTGACCCCCGAGGTAAAAACTTCACTATCACTGACCACGGGGTAAAAACATCATTATCACTGACCCCGGGGTAAAAACATCACTATCACCGACCCCGGGGTCCAAAACATCACTATCACTGACCCCCCGGGTAAAAACATCACTATCACTGACCCCGGGGTAAAAACATCATTATCACTTACCCCCGGGGTAAAAACATCACTATCACTGATACCGGGGTAAAAACATCACTATCACTGATCCCGGGGTAAAAACATCGTTATCACTGACCCCGGGGTAAAAACATCACTATCACTGACCCGGGGAAAAAACATCACTATCACTGACCCCGGGTAAAAACATCACTATCACTGATCCTGGGGTAAAAATATCATTATCACTGACCCCCGGGGTAAATACATCACTATCACTGACCCCGGGGTAAAAACATCACTATCACTGATCCCGGGGTAAAAACATCACTATCACTGACCCCCGGGGTAAAAACATCACTATCACTGACCCCGGGGTAAAAACATCACTATCACTGACCCCGGGTAAAAACATCACTATCACTGACCCCGGGGTAAAAACATCACTATCACTGACCCCGGGGTAAAAACATCACTATCACTGACCCCGGGGTAAAAACATCACTATCACTGACCCCGGGGTAAAAACATCACTATCACTGACCCCGGGGTAAAAACATCACTATCACTGACCCCGGGGTAAAAACATCACTATCACTGACCCCGGGGTAAAAACATCACTATCACTGACCCCGGGGTAAAAACATCACTATCACTGACCCCGGGGTAAAAACATCACTATCACTGACCCCGGGGTAAAAACATCACTATCACTGACCCCGGGGTAAAAACATCACTATCACTGACCCCGGGGTAAAAACATCACTATCACTGACCCCGGGGTAAAAACATCATATCACTGACCCCGGGGTAAAAACATCACTATCACTGATCCCGGGGTAAAAACATCACTATCACTGACCCCGGGGTAAAAACATCACTATCACTGATCCCGGGGTAAAAACATCACTATCACTGACCCCGGGGTAAAAACATCACTGACCTCTGAGTTCCAAAACATCACTATCACTTACCCCGTGGTCCAAAACATCACTATCACTGACCACTGTTAATTATTTTTTGCATCTTGAGATCCTATGACATCAACTACTCGAGTATGAATTAGTCTAACAAAGACCTGTTAACATGCACGGGCCCGCCCGCGGGTCCGCGTGATATAAATTTGCATAAACAGCTTTGTCATTTCAGATAAACGGAAGTTTTGTAAGTTCGGCCGTTTTAAAAATCTTTTATAGGGTCTCTGCTTTTGAATGACACCAATTCTGACCAACTGAGTGGATGTATTCAGTCGCTACATCCAATCAAATCCACCAAGAGTCACGAAGAAAAAATCACCCAATGCCTACTTTCCCACATGGGGCTCGGACCAATCATATCGGACCAATCATATCAGACCCTGTTTCTGACGCGACAGACGTATAGCCAATGAAAATCCCATCGTGCAGATATGTCGCATGAGGGGATGGAGTGAAATGGAGGCTCAAAATTTCACTGCGTAAGAGAATCATTCAGCCTGCGTTTTCTGTGCGTAAAGTGAGAACTCTTTGCTATTGACTTCTACGCTTGCTTTTTCAGACTTTTTTCACCATTTTGCCATGGCTAAATGCCTTAAAAAATGAAATACACCGCATTGGAAGCTATGGAAATGATTACGAGAAGAGACAGTGGGAATGTCAGACAACTCGTTGGTAGAATCTGAGCTGGAAGCTGCTTTTATCAATGGCGACGAGCAGTAAGTGAAAACTCTTATACTGCTGTTATAGAATAAAGAAGTAAGATTATTCGTCATTCGTTCGTGCCGTCCCCCGTGTGTGTGTGTGTGTGTATGTGTGTGTCTGTGTGTGTGTGTGTGTGTATGTGTGTGTGTGTGTGTGTGTGTGAATGTTTGACTGTGTGTTAGCTAGGGGTTGGGTCATGAATAAGGATCCATGTGGAGGTGTGTGGGAGACTGTTTTGCTGTGCTAACTGATTTATTTCTGTACCAGGTAGTCCCCGACTTACGAGCGCCCTGACATGTATTTCTTTCTTTTGTGTCTGTAATTGTCTACATACAACTTGTAGCCTGTGCCTAGCACTGCAGTGGTCAGTAGCTTCATGACTGAGTCATAAGTCATCCCCATCTCACTGTTGACGTCATTCCTGCCCTCGTACACAAAGAAGTCCCATGTATTTCATCTTTTACAGTTATTTAAATCAGCTTGAGAGTAAATCTAGGAATGGAACAGGGTTCCCCTTGATGTAAGCTTTCAATAGAGCCCTCACTGAAGTCTGTATGTTGAAGTATTCAGAAGTTACAGACTTTTGAAGTTGGCATATACAGGTGTTATCCATTTAGCACAGTTTGGAGCTTTGGATAGGTTTGAGGTCCGCCTGAACATGCACATAAAAAAACAGGCACAAAATTATCTAAATTTTTATGCTATTGACTTCAAATTTGAACCTGTCATAGTAAAGACTTCACTCTTTAGGCTCATATCAATTTCCAGTCCATATCTTCTTGAGTCAGTCTGCAGGTGCTTGACAAATATAAAAAAAATTAGGCGAGGCAAAAAAAAAAGCTTGATTTCTGTGTGTTCTCACTTAAATAAATGCAAAATAATAACAGATACAATAAATTTGACTGCTGAAACAAAAAATTCAGTGTTATCTTTACAAAGACACCAAGCTTTTGCTTGTACTCCAAAGGGTTCAAGAACAGCTTCTAATTTAATTTGGGTATGTCTTTTTTAGACGTTTTTTGCATTTTTGAGGCGATTGTTAACAACCCCTACTGTTAAGGTGTGAGGTGTGATTTGTCAATCTACATAGGATGTGTGTGTGTGTCATCTCAGGTATGTGTGTGTGTGTGTTAACTCAGCCTTTATAACCGTACTCTCACACAGTCTGCTCTTTGAATTGAGAAAGCTCTTTGGATGAGAAGCGAAACGTCTTCTGTTACTAATAAAGTCCAGTTGTTTCTGTATTGAACGCCTTTTTTTATTTATCATGTCCTGGATGACTGAGAATCTTCACCAGCCTACTCGAGTATTATTATGTTAATGTCGAGTTTAAAAATTATGTACTCGTTCAACCCCTACCACTGGCTCAAAGGTGGTCTAAACATCATCACTGACCCCTGGGGGCCAAATTTCACCATCATTCAACATTTATTTAGACATGTTAATCTCATTGATCCTCGGGGACTCATTTACAATGCCACATTCCCACCAAACGCGCCGAAGCAGCCACTTTATAGTAGGGATGGGGCCGATCCAATCCAGTATTGGTATCGGCATCCGATACCAGCATAATTTAAGTATTGGAGTATCGGATCCAACCTGCCGATATTCCCGATCCAGCTTCAAAGAGCACTTGTGTTCCACCATATTCTGTGACTGCCTTCTTCACATTGTTTGACTTAAACCCAATGAAGTCACTCTGGGCCTCACAACAGGAAATTCCCAACCTTTAATAGCACACAAGAGGCAGGTCTATATCACAGACGTCCTTCTCACTCATGGTGCAGCTGGAAAAAAAAAGCTAAGTATTATGGGAAAGACAACATAGTCCACTCCCCTTAACCACTTCAGGAGTGGATTTTCTTGTCTTTCCCATAATGCTTAGCAGTATTTTAGTTTTCCAGCTGCACCTAAAGCTGGAAAACTAAAAAAACGCTAAGCATTATGGGAAAGACAACACAGTCCACTCCCCTTAACCACTACGGGAGTGGATTTAGTTGTCTTTCCCATAATGCTTAGCTGTATTTTAGTTTTCCAGTTGCACCATGAGTGACAAGGATATCTGTGATATAGACCTGCCTCTTGTGTGCTGTTAAGGTTTGTGAGTTTCCTGTTGTAAGGGCCATAGTGTCGTCATTGGGTTTAACTCACACAATGTTAAAATGAATAGTCTCAGTTCAAAAAATGTCATACAGACTCATACTGTATACCCGAATGGTATCGGAAAAGTATCAGTATCAGGCGATACCCAGATTTAAATATCGATATAGAATCGGAAGTAAGACATGTGGATCGGTGCATCCCTACTTTATGGTACGTCCACCCCGAACGCGTTTTGAGCTGCAGGAGCGGCCGGTTTACATGTAAAGTCAATGGGGGACGCGCCTCCAGGCGCCTCCAGGGGTCACGCATTGCGTCACATCCGTTTTGCGGAAGGGGCGGCAGCGCGTTTTCCGTGCATGCGGCGCCCGCGGCAGCCTCTGCCGCTCGATTTGAAAAAGCTGACCTTTCACCGCTCAGCGCATCTTGACAACCAATCAGGGAGAGTTCACAGCTATGTGACGTGGTAATGAGGGGACGGATGTTGCGCAAGTGTGACGTATTGTTTGTGAGACACAGAAAAAACCCGCAAATTTGTGTTCAAGTATGGAGGAGAAACTCACCGTTGCTGTGTGTTTCCATCCAGTCCTTGCCTGGCGGAGTGTCAGTGAGGAAGTCGGGATATCGGGTAAGTTTTGAATTGTAAACTCCTCCCACACCCCGCCGCCACCGCCGCCGCTGCTTCTCTTTCCGGTCTGAACACCAATGTGTCCCGTGCGTCCAGCTTGAGACGTTTTGCGCTTTTTGGCCGCTCAAAAAGCATTCTGTCTGAACGTAGCATTACGTTCAAAGTCTATGTGGAGGCGTGGCCAGGCGCGGCGCGTCTTGAGCAGTTAAAGCAGCGCGGCAGCGAGCAGCAGTACTTTCCCACGCACGCGCGCGTCCCGAGGCGTTGAGCAGTCAAAGTTCATCCAAATGAACTTTGGCTGCTCGACGCGTCGCAGCAACCAATCGGAAGAGACTCTGCTATGTGATGACGCAACAACGACGGGACTGTTTTTGGACTTTTTGAACTTACCCCAACGAGCCTCCATGAAGAAACCAGCCTCCGGTAAGAAACTTGGCATTTTTACAGTTGCTGCTGTCCGCTCGAACGTACGATCACCCCAAACATAAAAAAAACATTTTAATCTAAACAAAGACCTTCGGAGCTGCAGTTCCGCTCGTAGAAAACCCACTCAAGTAGTAACGGGGCTCACGTACAGCTGATTTTATCTGCCCAGTGTACAAGAAACAAAACAAATCTGACTGGGAAGGGAGCCAGGCGCTGCTCCCACTGCGCGTCTGCAGACGCGTTCTGTGTGAACAGACGTCTGTTGACAAGCAGCAACACGGTGCGTTGGGAGCGTTTTGACGCGCTTGGTGGGAATGTGGCCAGACAAATCTGCTCTTAGCAAGACTTGTGACTTGTCCAGGGTGTACCCCGCCTCTCACACAGTGATATGGGCACCAGTGACCCCCACAACTTGAAAAGGAAGAAGTGGGTAGGGAGGAAGGTAGGGAAGGAAGTATGGAGTGATGGATGGATGGCTGATGGATGGATGGATGGATGTGTAACTAGGTTGTATTTGTATTTTGTTATAATTACACAAAATACATTTAGTTAATCGGACCATACATATCTACCAGACTATAAAAGCTTTTAAAAACCACTGTGATTGATATAGTCGTGTGAATTTTCCTTTTTATTTCTTCTGCTGTGGTTTTGTTTCTGAAGCAATGTAAACAAGCATCTGGATTTGTGAACAAAACACTTTTACATTTTCTTTTAGTGTTAAAATTGTGTTCAGGAAAACATATTATTTATAGTATTTGTACATGTAGCATTTAAAAGTATGCAGGTCCATACGTACTTGTTACTTAACCGGCAGTGGTGGGCAGAGTTCCGCTAACCTGCTAACAGCTAATAGCAGAACTAATTATTTGTTTAATGCATTAGTTATTTTGCTCACTTTGGAAACCATTAGCAAAATAATCTTCTTTTAAATTGGGTTTTTATAACTTTAGTTCTAACAAAACTTACAACTTTGTTCCCGTCTGTTGTGGGCGTGTCTTGAAGAGTCTGTTAGGCACGCCATTGGCTGACTATGTGTACACGTAGTACACTGTGAAGACTGAAGTCACCCTAGAGGTTAGTGGTTTAGCATTAGCTTCTGCTAATTTTTTTATGTGCTCAGTAGTTTATCATTAGCTAAGCTAATTTTTTAGTTAGCGTAATATGAGGCTCAATGGAATTAACCTGCCTAAATAAAGGTTGAATGAAAATGTGTTAGCAAAGCTTACTTACGGTAGTTATATGTGTCCACCACTTTTTTTATTTTTTTTTGCCGTTTTTCGGCTCTAGCGGCCCATTTTTGTTTTAGAGGATGGAGGGAAAAATAGGGCAAGAGAGGGGGAGACATTGAGGAAAAGTCGTCGGGACCGGGATGTGAACCCGCGACACCACAGCGAGGACTAGCCTCAAACATTGGCCGCACTCTTAACCATAGCCATAGCCGCGGCCCAATGTGTCCACCACTTTTAACTGGTAATTATTATTAAGTACTAGAAATGTTGTCCCTTGTAAATGACAAAAACATACACAAGTATAAGAAAGCAAGAGACATTTTAACACATTATGGTCCCAGTAGGTGTACTGGTACAGACCCAGTTAATACCAGGTGTCTACTGAGTAAATTACAAGGTATGCAGGCCTTACTATAGGAATTAGGTAAATATAAAGTACTCACCAGGTTGTATTATGTATTTCTGCATTTTTTTTTTCTTCTCCTGGCAAAACAAATTTTTACTTCCCAAAATAAAGTTTATTTATTTTTATTGTTATTTTTTTTACTGTTCTCAAATTATCTATACAACTTTAATGTTTTCAGCTGAATATTTCAGGTAATTGCTTCTTAATGCTTTTAGAAATAGGTTCCAAGTCAACAATCATTTTCTCACTGCAGACGTTCAGCGTTGCTTCTAATCCAACTAAACCACTGCAGCTTAATAAAGCTTTTCGGGTTTTTTCTAACACTGCTGATTTATTTCCTGTTGAGTTTTGTACACAACATGTAATTATCTTGGTAATAGATTTCTGTCTAATGAACACTCCGTCCTGCTGTTTGGAGCTGCAGACGCTTCACAATCCAACAATCAATACAAACAGATCATAAAGGGAAACCGTGGTGTTGATGGAGAGACAAATGGCCCAAGGCAGTGGGCTAATTAGCTTCAGCTACTCTGGCTGGTGAGAAAAACCAGTAAACTCAAGTCTCAACATGAAGGTTTTCCCAGAAGCTGCGCAGGGCTGGAGAAGTGTTTTCAGGTCCATGATGGTGGTCAGAAATGAACAGTTAACACCTGATCAAGTGTATTACACTTATGTTGACTGATGATGTAGCTTAGTGTGTTTGTGTATTACAGTTAAAAACATTAAGTAGAGTTATTCATTTTGTGATGTAGTTTGTGTATTACAGTTAGAAAAAATAAATAGAATTATTCATTTTGTGATGTAGTTTGTGTATTACAGTTAGAATGATGTAGTTTATGTATTACACTTCGAAACATTAAGTAGAATCATTCATTTTGTGATGTATCTAAAAAAGCTAAGTCTGGTCCTCTGGACATTCAAAAAATAAAACAAAACAAAGCAAAAAAAAAAAAATGTAGAAACGTTTCGTCTTTCGTCCGAAAGACTTCCTCAGTCTGAGTTGCTGTATTCAGCTCAGTCTTATAAATCCTATATAAGTGATTATATATCACTTATATTTTGTGATGTAGTTTGTGTATTACACTTAGATAAATTAAGTAGAATTATTCATTTTGTGATGTAGTTTGTATATTACAGTTAGAAAAATTAAGTAGAACTATTCATTTTGTGATGTAGTTTGAAGGTTATCATTGGTTGAACAAACTGTGAAATAAGGGGCAGATATAATAAGATTTCATCTTCTTTCTGCTCCTTTCATTTTATCCTACTTGTTATCTTGTATCTGATGAAACTGTCTTGTATTGTTATTTTAAAATGAATGAATAAACATCAAATCAAATCATGTTTTGTTTAACACTGAATTTACCTGTAAGCCTAAAGACAGACAGGAAGTTGATGAATAGTGAAAATGGGACAAAGTATTTCATAATTAAGACGGACAGAGGTCCTCATGAAGTTAAAACTTACAGCTGAACATCATGCATTGGAACTTCATAAACAGATTTATTTATTTTTTATCCAAATATATAATTAATCTTTTATCTAAATGTTTTAAAATCTAGGGCCACAGATAATGATTTTACAAACATCTCTTTTTATAACGCAGTTTCCTTTGTTTTTAAAATGCTGCATATCCTTTTAGAATTTCCCCTTTTTTATTTTCAGTAAAACCAAACTGCTGAAGTTTTAAGTTGTTGCAGAATATGTGTGAATGTTTCAAGGGAAATTATGTTGCACACATTTCAGAACGTTTAAAACTCAAACGACAGAGCTGCAATCTAAAAAAGCTAAGTCTGGTCCTCTGGACATTCAAAAAATAAAACAAAACAAAGCAAAAAAAATGTAGAAACGTTTCGTCTTTCGTCCGAAAGACTTCCTCAGTCTGAGTTGCTGTGTTCAGCTCAGTCTTATAAATAGCACCCTCCCACAGTGTTGCACAACCAGTTGGCTGATGACAGCCTGAAACCAGTTGCTCACATGATCAAGGAGGGCCATCAGCCTAACAATGGATCATTAGCACCCTGATGGTTGTTTGCTATTCACAGAGGGCTGAGTGATACTAGCAATAACAGCATTGTAAGAGGGGGACAGTTGAACCCGGAGGCCTCCACCTCTGTTTAATGATGGACGGTTTCTTTTCACAAAGATGGCCTCCTTTACTCCTCTCTCAAACCATCGTTCCTCTCTATCAAGGATGTGAACATCTTCATCCTTGATAGAGAGGAACGATGGTTTGAGAGAGGAGTAAAGGAGGCCATCTTTGTGAAAAGAAACCGTCCATCATTAAACAGAGGTGGAGGCCTCCGGGTTCAACTGTCCCCCTCTTACAATGCTGTTATTGCTAGTATCACTCAGCCCTCTGTGAATAGCAAACAACCATCAGGGTGCTAATGATCCATTGTTAGGCTGATGGCCCTCCTTGATCATGTGAGCAACTGGTTTCAGGCTGTCATCAGCCAACTGGTTGTGCAACACTGTGGGAGGGTGCTATTTATAAGACTGAGCTGAACACAGCAACTCAGACTGAGGAAGTCTTTCGGACGAAAGACGAAACGTTTCTACATTTTTTTTGCTTTGTTTTGTTTTATTTTTTGAATGTCCAGAGGACCAGACTTAGCTTTTTTAGATTTTTCTACCTGGATTATTGAGCATGCATCAGAGGACAGAGCTGCAAGTTTCTGTGACTTACGTGAGGAAGTTAAGACAATAACTAGGTTGAATACTTACGGTAGTTTAGTAAAAAGGCTAAATATTCTTGTCTGATTCACATTGACTTTGTTTTGAACATACATCCATCCATCCTTTTTACCCACTTCTTCCTTTTTGGGTCGTGGGGGGTCACTGGTGTCCATGTCCAGCCATCATTGTGCGAGAGGCGGGGGACACCCCAGACAGGTCAAAAGTCCATCACAGTGTTTTAAACATTAAGAAGTGTGAGAAAATATCAAAATTTTGAATTAAAATCAAAACCTATATGAAAATAAATTGTACTAGTTTCCAAAACTGTACTTTATATGTTGTCTATCTAAAACAGGTCTCTCTTGTAAATGAGTCGTCCTGACTCAATGAGACTAACCTGTAGAAATAAAGGTTGAATGAAAAAGATGGGGCGGAGCCTCTGTGTTCAACTGTCCTCCTCTTACAATGCTGTTATTGCTAGTATCACTCAGCCCTCTGTGAATAGCAAACAACCATCAAGGCACTAACTATCAGTCGTTAGGCTGATGGTCTTCCTTGATCATGTAAACAGCTAGTTCTGGATGTCAAAGAGAATGGGTTATTTATAAGACTGAGTATATTACAGCCCCTCAGACTGAAGAAGTTTTTAGGATTAAAGACAAAACATTTCAGCATTTTTTTAACCAGTCCAGAGAACCTGACTTAACTTTGTTAGATTTTCTTACCTGAAATATTGAGCATGAATCACATCGACAGTAATAATAATAATAATAATAATAATGAATTTAATTTATAACGCACTTTTCATTAACGAAAATCTCAAAGTGCTAACGGTACGACAGTAACGGTACGACATTTCTTAAAAACATGTAGGTCTGCAAAGCACAACAAACCCCAGTCCCTCAGCTTTTGACCAATGGCGGTTACTTTTCTGTCAATTTAACCAGTCAAATCTGTGCCAACAGGGCCAGAGAGGGACTCATTTTCAGCCCTGGAGTTTCATACCTCAGACTGGCCCACTTTAGAAATGTTTGAATAAAGCAGATGCCATTTCCGGTATTCTGGTGTATTTTGATGATTTTTTTAAACATCTAGTTTTACAAACACTTGATTCAATAACAATTATAGAGTTAATGGCACAGCAAGATGTAGCCTGACCAACAGCTCTCCTTGTTTGAATAGAGCACGATCCGCTTCTCTCACACATCCTAGTCACAGTCTAAGAAACACAGTGTAGCCTAAGTTAAGTTTTAGGGGAAAAAAACACTAGCTAATATGAAACGGAAATAATAATCACTCCTCTTTACCAATGGCCTCGCATGAAGCAATATGATCACCATCCATCATGTTTATCCATCAATCCATCCATTTTCGTCCGCTTATCCGGGGTCGGGTCGCGGGGGTAGCAGCCTAATGGTGTGCTCACACCGAGAAGCGTTTTCAGCCTCCAAAACGCTCCTCACGCACGGAAGTGGACGCACTGCCCCCTGGTGTCCAAACTGTAGTGTTGCGGCGGCTTCGTGGCAGCGGCGTCGTGGGGGCGGGGTGTGGGAGGAGCGTCGTGATTCTCTTTCCGGTCTGATGTGTTGTTGTTGTCGTCGTCTGTTCTCAAAATGGCGGATGATGTGGAGGCAGCTTTATTAATATGTTTGCTAGTGGCACGCCGAAGACGTGCAAGGCGCCGTGTCTGGGTTCACGAAACTATTCAGAGGCGTTCTGAATTCGGGGAGTTTCACCATTTAATCCAGGAGCTGCGCATGGACGAGCAGCGCTTTCAGCGGTACTTCCGTCTGACCCGTGCCCAGTTTGACGACCTGCTGTCTCGTGTTGGTGCCCGCATCACCTACCAGGACACCAACTACAGGCGCGCGATCCCAGCTGAAGAACGCTTGGCCATCTGTCTCCGGTTGGTTATTTGCAACAACAGATAAATATAGCGCGAATATCTGTCTCTCTTTCTGCAGCACAGCCGAGCGCAATTCGTGGCAGTGGCAGCTGCCGCGACCTGCCACCGGAAGTGCCGCGACTGCCACCGGAAGTGCCGCGAAGGCTGCCGCGAAGACTGCCACGGCCACCGGGGCTGCCACGAAGGCTGCCACGGCCACCGGGGCTGCCGCGAAGACTGCCACGGCCACCGGGGCTGCCGCGAAGACTGCCACGAAGGCTGCCACGGCCGCGAAGGTTGCCACGGCCACCGAATCTCAAAGTGCCACGAAGGTTGCCACAGGGTGCCACCGGAACTGTCTTCCACAGACCACAAGGTGCCACTAGCTGTCACGGACTTTGTCAGATCATCTTCCACAGCAATTTTGTGCAAAACTATTGCCGTTTTGTGTAAAAAAAATAAAAAAATAAATAAAAATAATTAATTAATTAAATAAATAAATAAATAAATGCTTCATCTTTATTGTATGTCCTTCAAAAATGACCTTCTGACGATGATGATTATATTATTTAATAAACACAGAACAACCTGTAATAGTGAATTTAGGAAACATGTCTAAAATAGTGCTTTGTGTGTAGGATGACTAAAAAAATACATATTTCTTTTTTTAAAGGGGACCTCAGATGTATTTTTTAAATTTTTATGGTATTTCTGTGGGATATCCAGACCCTATTCCTTCAATTTAATGCACAAAATAATTATTAGATAATCAATTATACCCTTTTTAATTCTGCCATTTTTAACTTTCGTTTTGAACGACCGGTTTCTTGAAGTCCACGCCCTTCAACGATCTGTTCACGCCCTCTGTAACAGCCAGTATCTGTAATGTGTTGTTGTTTTAAAATTAGCTCTTTTTTTATTACTCATTTGACTTACTGTTAGTGTTAGCTTAAGATAACTTACCGAAACCCGTCTGAGCGCGCCGCAGTTTGCTGCTCCTTTTAGCATTAGACCACCCGAATCCGAAGCTAATGTTAGCTTGTTCCTCTTCCGGTTTTCGCCAGCTCCGCTCGTTGCACGCGATGAGATTTTGGGAGTTATCGCTGTTCCAGTGAAGACAACACAAAGTTCACCAAGTGTCTCCCGTAAATTAATCTGTAAGGAGAAGGTCCTCTTGCTGCGAGCCTGCTGCGAGGCTGCTGCAAGGCTGTACAGTTGAAGCTCCGCTCCATCGCGCCGGAAGAGGGTCCCGTCGAACCCGGTCCTTCCGCCTGTGGTCCGCTCGTTTAATTTTTGCCGGCTGCGCGTTGGCAGCGATCGCAAATACACTAAAAATTGAACTAAAACATAAAAATAACAATTATACTTTATTTATAAAGCCATTTAAAAAAACACAGCTGCAACAAAGTGCTGTACACATGAAATTAAGAACATATAAACAAAAGATGAGATGAAATCATGAAAAACAACAGTCATGTGTTTAATACAGAAGTGGGTTGAGCCTAACCAGGGGTTGCTAGGTGAGGGGCTGGACTCAGGTTTGATCTGATTGGCTGGCGGCTTGTGACGTCAATAAATGCAGGAAGTGTGAATCCTGGTGTATTTATCAAAAATAAATAAATCTACTTAGAGTAAATAAACCACTGGGTGCATTTTTTTGGCACAAGGACTGTTTTTTTATGAAGTAAATACCCAAAGTTTAGTAAAAAAACATTAAAAAGTGAATTTTGCATGTGTGGTCCCCTTTAAATTACAGTTAAAATTACTTATTGGTGTGCCACAGACTGCCACCAGATGCCACAGGTGCCACCACTACTGTCACCTGCCACGTCACCTGCCACCACTACTGTCACCTGCCATGTCACCTGCCACCACTACTGTCACCTGCCACGTCACCTGCCACCACTACTGTCACCTGCCACGTTCCCTGCCACCACTACTGTCACCTGCCATGTCACCTGCCACGTCACCTGCCACCACTACTGTCACCTGCCATGTCACCTGCCACGTCACCTGCCACCACTACTGTCACCTGCCATGTCACCTGCCACGTCACCTGCCACCACTACTGGCACCTGCCACGTTCCCTGCCACCACTACTGGCACCTGCCACGTTCCCTGCCACCACTACTGGCACCTGCCACGTTCCCTGCCACCACTACTGGCACCTGCCACGTTCCCTGCCATGTCACCTGCCACGTCACGTGCCACCACTACTGGCACATTCAGGTTAGTAGAGAAATGGTAACATTAAACTGACAGACTGATCCAACAGCCTCTCATTTTTTACAGACAGACAATCTCATCAAGCGACTTCAAAACATCCTGGACGTTACCGGGAATGAAGGTGTTGACCAACACATGATCACAGAAGTGCTTCTGCCAGAGGTGAGCCTCATACCGGCTGTCTGCACATCTTTAATGTCTTGTCTAAAATCAATGCCTTGACAAATGACAGAATTCTACATTAATAAGATTTTTATGTTTGTAAATGTGATTGGGCTTGGTGATCATTCCCGATCACATTTAAAAACACAGTAACATTTATAAGCTACTGTGTTTGTGATGGAGAAAACACTGACAACAATTAATCTGTTTCATAAAGACTTGTAAAAATTATATTTTTGGACAAGCGTAACATTCTACTCTGATATTGGCATTTCACACATTAACTTTTTGTGCTTAACTAAAATTTTACAGAACACAATCTGACCTGATGCCAAAAATAAGGTGACTAGAGGCGTGGAGTACAGTAATATGAAATAATCAATGGCAATGTAACATTCCAATAAACCAAAACAGTAAAAAATACTGAAAAACTAATTTTTTTAATAAAAATGTGAAAATGAAAGAGAGGACACCTTAAAAAATTTGTACATTTTATCAAAGTCCACTCCTTTCCCCTTCTGTGTTGTTGTGAAAGTGTTGTCCATTAACTTCAAACTTCAACTGCCCTCTTGTCAGCATGAAATAAAATTAATTTAAAAAAAATTAAAAAATTCAAATATGTAAGTGTACATGACAAAAAACAAAATTTAAAGCATAAAAACATTTTCTCTACAGTTAATTTTGCTTAAGTTATGTTGTCATTTCAAACTGAGATTTACTGAGAAATAAAATAATATCTTGGTGTGGTTGTAGGAGTATCCACCACAGTATATTTTATTGTATGGTAGTTCAACATATAAATACCATGCAATTAGTAATTTTACAACAGGTGTTCTTGAAATGCATTCTAGGTTGTGATCCAGTGGCTGCAAAGAAGAGGC